>APFE030345324.1:638-48881 GCA_000404065.3 Pinus taeda
AAACTGTTCTCTGTGCATCTTTCCTAGGGCACAACCATCACAATTCAACTGAATGTTACGAAAGATGGGGAGACCTTCGACCATACCTTTCTTTTGTAACAACATAAGATCCTGCAAATTCAGATGACCAAACCTCTGATGACAGAGTTGTTCAGTTGTCGACTCTCCTGCTACCATGACTTGCTTCGGTATACTTTTTGCATCCAACCTGTACATGGTTCCAACTCGCATGCCTGTTGCAACAGTTTCATCCCTGCAATCCTTTATCACACAGTGAGTCTTGAAGAATTCAACATGCATATCCTGGTCAGCCATCATGGATACAGATATCAGGTTTTTCTTTATTCCAGGTACATATAACACAGTTGAAAGGTGACTAATTTTTCCATTAGGCAACTTAACTGAAATCACCCCATGACCTTTAATCTAATATCCATTATCATCCCCTAGATATATTTTTGATCCATTTATAACTTCTTCAAGACTGTCAAAAAATTCTTTATTACCTGTCATGGGGTGGTGATGATGCTTCCGGAATAGGACAATACCCAGATTCATCATTCGTTGGAAATGCTGTTAGGGCACAGTCGACTTAAACAGTCAAAATTCATGACTGAAGTCTTCTTCTTCCTACTCAATATCCTCTGTGTTTCGGATTTACCTGTCTCCTCCTTGCCTCATCAGCTTGCTTCTTATGATAACAATCTCTCTGTATATGACCCATTTTCCCACAATAAAAACATTTCTTTTCATAATGATTTGCAAGCATACCTTTCTGAGAGTGCGGATTCTTCTGTGATGTTCCTCCTCTTTGCTTTGATTACTACTGTGACTGCCTTCCTTTGGATAGTCTTCATTTTGCCACTAGCGTGAGATCGTCACTTTGGGGGTTCAGATTCAGGTTCTTCCTTCGATCTTCCTCTTGCTGCAAGATCGCAGTGAGATCATCGAACGAGGGTGCTTTCTCCCTTGCCGAGACTCTAGTGATGAAGGTTTGAAAATCATCACGCATCCCATTCATTGTAATTGCAACAAGATCTTCATCAGCCACCGCCACTCCAATGGCCCCCAATCCGTCTTTAACATCCTTGATTCACGCTACAAATGCAGTAGCAGACTCCCTTTCGTCCATTCTCATCGAAAATAGCTTGCTTTTCAGAGCCAAAACTCTGTTTGTATTATGGGTCTCATAGAGATTTTTGATTTTCGTCCAGATCTCAGTGGATGATTTACAATCTCTGATGTGTGCAATGACATTGTCTTTCACAGACATCTTCAGCAGGACTTTGGCTTTGTTTTCTCGTTTTTCCCAGTCTTCCTTCTGTTGGGTTGATGTCAGTTTCTGCTCGTCGCCTGTCACGATAGCCCAAGTATTCGCACCTTCGAGCAGAGTCTGGATCTTGAACTTCTAGTTTGTGAAGTTCGATCCGTTGAGTTTACCAGACTCGTTAAGGTATGACTCCATTCTGTTACTCATTTTGAATCTATTTAACAATAAAAAAACAATACCTGTCAGATCGATCTGTTGCCTCTGCTACCAATCTGCAGTGTCTGGCACTCGCGCTCCAATGAGCAACTTCGGCGTTTCCAACACAGCCGAATCAACGATCTGATCACTGTTGATCCGATCCACCTCTTCTAGATTAATCTACCACTTCGTCGATCCTTCTCTCCTTGCAGATCGCCAACACGAAGTCGAGGTTTCCCGCAGATCTCCTCTGGTGCTTTCCCGATCTGTCTCTCCTGGACTAATCTGCACCTCCGCCGATCTGCTCCGTTTGCAAACCGCCAAACGAAGTTCACGCTGTTCAGGGATCTCCTTGGCGCTACCCCGAGAAAAAAATCCGCAATAATTAAAAATTGCTTAGAGTATAAAAATTGGCGCGTTTTTCCCAGCAAAATCCGCGCTAATCGGGCTCTCTGGCACAATAGCGCGATTTCTCCCTCAAAATTCGCACTCTGGCACGATTCCTCCCTGAATTTCCGCGTTCTAGCGCGATTTCTCCCTGAAATCCCGTGCTAATCGTTCTTCTGGCGCGACTGTCAGCGCAAAACCCGCGCCAATCAGCCTTTCTGCTCAGACAAAAAAAAAAAAAAAAATTCCGAGTCCGAGCCAGGTGTTCTGCAGTCCACCTGCTCAATCGAGCACAGAGCTCTCGTGTACACACACAGCCACACGGGCACTTCCGCCACACAGGCAAGCTAGCTTCTATAGGCACTTCAGCCTCACAGGTGACAAAGATCAGGCTCACTCAACCTAAGCTCTGATACCAAGATAAAATATGCACTGAATTGAAAAGAAAGAGATGTAGCTCTCAGGTGTGGCCTGCACCTGGAGACTACACTCACAAAACTTGAGAGGATTCTCTCGTTCACTCTATTACACTTCAATCAAAAGATTACACCATTAAATACAATACTAGGAAAGAGGAAGTTGTACCCAAACCCCATAACTATAGGAACTAATCCTAAACTAGGGAGAAAGTTACAACAATGTAACCATTTTCTCCATTAATAATAAAATAATATTAATTATTCTCAACTTCATATAGTTTGGGACCACTTCAATAGAATTTTATTCTATTTCAACTTTCTTATGATTACAGAGTTAGATTCTCTATGGATGGTAGGACATGTTTCTCTTGCTATTATAACATGAGGATTCATAGAGTTTGATATTATATACACAACTTTCCATTTCTTTAACTCCCCTACCTACTAATTCACATCAACAACTGCATTTTTTTATTTAGAGATGATATATCTATTAAACAAGAAGAAAAGTGCTAAAAGGAAGCTCTCAAGGCCATCCTATCGGAAACCATATAATCCTACAGGAAAGTTCTATATTCCTATAGGAAAATTCTAAATTAGATGTTAATGGAACAACTAAATGATTGAAAGCATAAAAATCATAAAGAAACTAATTTCTATCATGTACATTTAATAAAAACAACTCACCAAATTACAAAGAATAAGTTACTAATCTTCTACTGGAGCATGCAAAGTACATCACTCACAAAACTAATTGCAACATAAAATGAAAGATTAAATATCATGGAAAATGAACATTAATATGAAAATGATAAGGATACATAGGGGAATTATAACTTAGATGGGTGGACACTCCCAAAGTTGCTTACAAACCAGGGAAAATATTAGGGGCTAATATTCCCAAGTGGGCCAATTTTCCTTGCTTTTTCCAAAACAATGTTTGCAAATTTTGATTTTTTTCCAAAAATTATTTGCCCAAATTTTATGGTATAAAATAATTTTACCTTAAGAATCAATTTTTTTTCATATAAAGACTCTATAAAATTATTAAAAATTTTAATATTTTACTAAAACATTGCCAAATATTTTATAGATTGCATATTAAAGGCTAGTGATATTAGCTAAGGCTTCTAAACTTTAAGATAAATTCCGATCCTTCAAATTTTCCTTATTACAGACCTAATAAAATACATATGATAGCTACTTGGAAATAAATACTATCTTTCCATTAATACGTAATTCAAAATATAACTAAAACTATAAATCTACATTGTAATTAAAATAATGTTCTTTCTCTTCTCCCTTTAGGTCTAACCTCAATTCTCTTCTTATACAAATTTATGGTTGAAAAAACACCTTGAAAGGATGGTTGATTCCCCCAACAAACGATACATATATCATAGGCATTTCATACCTTGGGGTTTTTGCACATGTAAACATATCCCTTGGTATTGTTATGGAATTTAACCCACAAATTCTTGAGCTCCAACATGGTAACCGAGGGAGTAGAGTCACCTTTTTTTATGATAGGTTGTTGGTGGCCTATTGGTATATGATATCTTCCTCCAAAAACATATCAAATATATTTACTTATGCTTTTGAAGCTCATGAATATATGAGTATGATTATATTTCCTAATAAATTACTCAACCCATAGTAAAATCACATTAAAATGTATAATTAAAAAGGACATGAATCCATGTTTCAAGGTGGACAAAGGGCTATATATGGTCCTTTGATCATCTATTGCTTATCCCATCATTTGCATATATGACTTCCCATCCCTGAGAAAATGTACATGTTAATCTTATTGATCATATTGTTGGTCCTCCTGGTCATATTTTTCTTTGTATTCCAACCTCTTCTCACAAGCTAAATTCCTAATGAATTCTCCTAGATAATAAAAACCTGGTGCTTGCTTAATACTTTTAAATATTCCTCTTATACTTCTTGGTAAAACTCAAGATTCATATAGGCAAGAAAGGTGGGTTGAATTTCAATGCTACTAATATTTTTCCCAAAATTTGCATTGATTTATTTTACCATGAATATCTTTCTATAATAGCCAAAAATTGGAGGGGAGAGTGAGGTTTATGAGCTTGGAGGCTATAAAGAAAAATTTTCCACCTCCTTTTCAAAGTCGTAGTGGCTTCCTCTCCCAATAATTTAAGTATGTCTTCTAGGTGGGACACAAACTCTTATGTTATTTTATTCCAATTGGGGGAAACCACCTTATATGGTGGAAAAATTTAATGAGTTGCAAGGATATCCTTAAGCTTGTATGGTGCATCCCTTATCCAATGTGAACTATATAATTCCTCTTGTTTATGCCTCTTCATTTCCTTAGATCTCATATCTTCATGCCTCAACCATGAGGCCATAACCATTAACTATATATCCCCATGTAAGGGTTTGAATACCAAGTATGTAGTTGATATTGCATGATATTATGGAGATAGAACTCATAGAGTTTGGTATTTTCTTCTATGTTTTTGTCCTGAACCACCTACATCATTTCTTGAACAGTTTGAAGGTCAAACTCCTAGAGATGTGCAAGGTTGGTGATATTATGCTTACATCATTATTCTTTGAGGAACAAAGAGTATATTTTGTCTAAACATATTTACTCCACCATCTACATTGAAATATGAGCCATGGACCTAATGATATTTCTACAATTCCAATTTTTTAAACCTTGAGTGTACTTTCTTTTTAGCTACTTATAAATCCTACTTGAGATTTTTGTTGTCTTCAGTGGGTTGTTGCTTGATACCTCCCTATTTGAGTCCTAAGATCATCATTCATGTTCTTAGTTCATGTACGTTGTTAGGTCCCTATAATACTAGTGATTCCCTTATTACTATTGTCATTGTATCCCTTATTGTTATTATTGTGCCCCATAGAATCCCACTATTATTATTTTTGTGCCTTTATATTATTATTGTTAGGTCGGCTTGGTTATATTCTGACCCCTTAGACTCCTATATATAGAAAGGAGGTTTTGTCATTTGTATCATCCAAGAATTATTCATTTGTGTAATGTATGGGAGGTTGCCCCCTCGAAGATGCTAAATTTCTAAGGTGTTGATCAATCTTTTCTATATTTTTGTGAGTTGATTTCATAACATACTTCCATTTCCAGTTTCACATATCAAGACCAGAGCCTTCCAAGAAGGTGATTAGGCACTCTTGTATGACTCTAGGTTCAAGTATTTTAAAGGGAAACTCATGACCAGATGGTTGGGACCTTATCTAGTTGAGAAATGTCATGATCATGGTTCAATACAAATCACAACAATAGATGAAGAGTAGATCCCACTTCTGGTGAATGGTTAGCGATTGAAATTCTACAAGACACCCCTCTCAAGGGTTTAATTTACTAATGTAATAATAAAAGAATTGAATTTGATTGATAGTATCGAAGATCCTAATCCATTCAACCTCTATTAATTAGAGAAATGAATGAAAGATATAAAATGGAAAATAGAGAAAGAGAGAGAGAGATAAAAAAAAAAAAAAAAAAAAAAAAAAAAAAAAGTGAAAAAAGAAAAAAATCTTCAACTGAAAAATTCCTTTTAGGCACTTGAGGAAGGTTCATTTAATAAAAACCTCCTCGAGGCACCTTGCAAGCCTACGAATTAAAAAAAAAAAAAACACAACAATAAATATCCTCGGGTGAAAACCTTCTTTGAGGCACCTAAAGAAATACCTACTAGCTAAAAACCTCCATGAGTAAATTGGTGTGCCTTAGAAAATAGAAAAAAAAAAGAAAAAAGAAAAAGAAAATTATTTTTCTTACTTTGATGAATGTGTGCGTATCACAAAAAGGAAATCAACAAGGAAGAATAGGTGGGATGATTTGAACATCTAACTCGAAACAACAATGCATTCATACTAAGAAGAATAATGAATCATCCCTACTCATTTTCATACATTACCCACCACACTAACATCATATCATTTCCTTTTCATTTGTTTTTTAATATTTTCCTGAATTGCTACAAGAATGTCCTATAGTGCTACAAGATGTCACAAGATTGGTAAGAAGACAGGTCGAAGGTTTTCTCTACCTGTAAGCAAGGGGAAGGTATCAAAGGTTTCCTAATGCTCATCCATTACATCAACATGTCTCACCCCTAATTTTCCCCTTATTCATTTATCATTCTTATCCACAACGACTCGAAATCCTTATTTTATTCCCCTCTTAGTCACTAGCAATAAAATCTCCAATGCCACTACTAGCCTCTCTCTGAATTATCAGAACTATATGATGTCTTAGAAACATTAAATCATGATCCTAAGGAGTTTACGTGACTACTATAGAAGACTAAATTGTCATGTAGTAGTGTTCAAAAACCCTATAAGCCCAAGTCTCCAACACTCCTAAAGAATATCACAATATGTCACAAGCTTCCACATTTCCATAAGCATCCCAAGACAAGAAAATCACCCGAAGCAGCTACATGATCTCCTATAGACTTCTACAAGGTCTTTTATCCACCACCAACAACAGCATAAGAATTAATGTCTCTAGCAATAGAATCAAAATCCACCTAACAACGGTAGCAAAAGAACCAAAGCCTCCAACGTAGCATCAAAACCCACCACCAACAATAACAAAAGCCTCAAAACCTTCAACAGAGACCTCAAATTCAACAATAGCAACATCTATGTCACCATAAAAAAGAACTAAAGTTAAGGCATTAGGTAGGCATCTCTTAAATTTCACCCTTTGGACTTATTCTAAGCATAATAAAATGTAAACTATAAGAAATAGAGGAATTTATAGCCAATCCTACGTAGCAAAGGACCTTAACCAAATCTAGTAGAAGACTTCACTTTTTCCCAAAGAATCCCACAAATGTGGAAGAGAATGAGACAAAATTAAAGGATGATTCAAAAGAATGAGTCGTTCTTGTTCACTCATGATAAAGGATGTGGCATACAAAGGAGTAGGTGGGAGCCATCTCACCACTACTTGCTAAATTCCCTTGCACCAACCTCAACAAAGGTCACTTAACTCAAAGCATGATGATATTGTCCTTCATGCAATGTTGTTTAATAAACCCGACAAGAACCCAACATCACTAAAAAATCTTGACATAACTATTAGGCTCCAAAAATGTTCTACGACAAGAACCTACAAGCACTTCTATAGGAATCAAACAATCTACTACATGAGATTGATAGTCTACTATAGGGATAGAAAAATCACTAAAAGAGATCAAATTGTTTCCCAGAACAACCACGACAGCCTCGAATGATTTAAAAGGAAAAATATATCTTGAAAAGAAATGTAAGTAAAATTTCTCCTCCACTCACACTTTGAAAAAGTGCTCAAATTATCTTAGTTCTCAAGGAGAATTCTATGTATTACACAATTTGAATTAAACAAGTGAGGTGGTTGGGTAGCCTGACTATTTTTAAGAACAAAATTTGAAAAATGGTAATGATATTTCATGGGTTGATTAATTGATAATATGTTTCTCTCCTGTACTTGAAAAATGTACATATCTCCACTATTATAATATCCCTTACTGCCATAGGAAACCCTAACTCCATTTGAAACATAGGACCAATGCTCCCTTGTAATACATTTCCTTGCTCAATTTCATGAAAAAATGTGTTAAATAATAAGAGGAGGTTATAATATAATAGAACCAACATACACCTCGAGGATTCATCAAAACCCTAAAGTTAGGGAAATCTTAGAAAATTACAATTAGTTGAGGATCTTTGAGATGTTGAGAGGTTTTGATGAGGATATTGCTTTTGACTTCACACTGAATGTCCAATATCTTGAAGGACACGAAACAGTGACTCTTGTTAAGGGTTTAACTATATATCTTGGTGAAGATCTCATTAGCAGAGTTGCAACCCTTCCCAATGGTATTAAATGGAGCAAGGAAGAAAGGCATGAAGCAATCATTGCTAAGAGAGGATTTTCCTCCCTAATGAATAGACTGAAGAAAATAATAATGGGATAATGAGAGAAAAATAACAACATCCATGGGATGAGGTGACATATCACATCCTAAAATACATTTCTTATGAAGAGATATTGAACATTGTCTATTCCTACTAGTTTAGACTCATGTACTAGCTCAAATTCTAAGCTAATTCACCTATCCATGAACAACTTAGCATCCCACATTTCTTCCTTTAGTTCATGAAGAGAATGAGCACAAAGGTAAAGGAAGGGAAGAATAATTATTGTGGCTTGTCATGGTTTGATTAGCTTAATAGGCATGCATATTTTGGAGCAGTTGTAAAACCTTATTTCATGGGTGGAATTCATTGATATGGCCAAGAAGGCTTTCCTTGTTAACCTCACTCTCTTATTAAATCAATTATAAATCCAAATATTCAATTAAATAAATTAAATCAATAGAATTAGGAGTTAGTTTGTCAAACTAGGGAGTTTAGTTAGGATGAGAGATTCTCTCCAACTAGTTCTCCTAGATTAGTGTTTGTTGAGAAAATGTCTCAACCAAGTTTGTTCCAGATAGATGCACTATCTTGAGACAACTTCTTCATGTATTTATATGTATCATAAACATTATTTTAATTATGAGTATGTGATTAATGTTGAAGGCTCTATGCCTTTTCCACCAGTTTGTCTTTTGTGTGTTGCTGGTTTGATTATTGTGGGTTAATTTGTTGTGAGTGTTTAATATGGTTGGGTTGTTTTAGACATGTGGTATTAGAGCTAATCAGATCTTGAGTTCCAATAGTGCCAAAGGAGGAAAATGAATATATCTATGGTATTATTGATCCTAAGTACAACACAGTGTAGAGCCAAAATTCAAGGGAGCAAATCTCAATACCCAAAGGCATTGATAGATCAGGAGAGGAAGCGCTCCTTAGAAGGCCGGTTGAAAGAAATCGTTGATTAGGGAAATTGAAATATTGAAAATTCATGTTGTGAAGTGAAGTCAATAGATCAAGAACTTGCAAGATCGGGTGGTCGCAACAACACATTCGGTCATTCCACGTATTCACAGTGCAAGGAAGCCATAAAACAACATCTAGAATCCCGCTATGAGCACATCAGCATCACAGATCATTTTATTGGATAGTAGAGGGTGGAAAGAGAATTAAATTTACATGATCATGGGAAATTATAAAGCAAGAGCTGAAAGGTTTTTCCTTGTCACTACTGAAGGTCATTATTCAACTATTCAACTGTGCCACCAGTAAGAGCTTGTGAGCATCGAGGGATATGAGCCAATTGCATGATCTGGCATTCACCCTTGGTTAATTGATGTTATTGGACATATCATTCTTCAGTGGTTCAGGGTCGCCTTGATTTAAATTAAGTTTTTCGTATTGAACTCAATGTTTAATTGGGATAGGCATGGTACTGAAAACCACCTGGAAACTACATACACATTTGCCGTAAATAAAATCGTAATTATCATCTTGGCTAGGAATTAAAGAGTTTGGTGAAGATTTTTTTTTACTGTGTCATAATTTCATATGCCAGGGTAGGAAGCCAGAACATGAGGTCAACATTGCCACATGGTCGGCAAGGAACATAGGCATATTAACCACATGAGGAGATTCGAATGTTGAGGCTGCTTTCTCCAGTTTCAAAAGAATAAATGAATTACATTTGGGCTACTTTTGGGCTCCAAGGACCACTTCCCGCATGTGCCATGGAATAGATATTACAAACAGGATGAGATACATCATCATTGTATCACTTTCCATGTAGAAAACAATGTGCACTACCTATGCAGCATGAAGACCTACGTTGAAGACCCTAATAAGTTGTGTTGAAAGATTGCATGGAAGACCTACAATGCAATGAGGAAGTAGCCTACATCCAAGTCAAAGGTAAAATAATTAAATGAATAAGGTCATTGAAAAGTATTCAACCAAATATTTTTTTTTGGTTGGTATTTTACTTTATGCTTTTCCATGCATAAATTGTAATATGCTTGAAAGACAAAGTTAGATCACTTTTAAGTGATTTCATAAATTTTTAAAATATTTTAATGGGATTTATGTAAAAGCATTTAAAAAAAAAAGCAAAGATTTGTAATGGAATGATAAGATGCATATTTTGTATGGGAGCAATAAGATGATATTTTGGGAGAGATAAGGTAAATTTATTTTTGTAATTTTGGAGCAATAAGTGTGCATTTTTTAAATGTGGAGCTAAAAGTGTTGAAGAAAGCAGGTGAGTCTTTTTTGAAGACAAATTGTTTCAAGGAGTTCTCATTGTTTGAGAAATTTCATTCACAATATTGTGAAGGTGAAATTTGATGTAATTCCATACTGAAATAAAAACATATCTTTCTAGGGGTGATTGTGTCCTAGATCCACCTGCAATTGAATATGGGGATCATAGGTACACTCTGAATGTGTTTGCATTGTTTGTGTCACGTTCATTAAATAATTTATTTGTCATCTATTTACACAAACTAAATAGGCATAAGAAACGCTTAAGTATAAGCATGCTCGATCAAGCTCCTGATATCAACACTCTTGTAATCACTTAACTTCATAAACACAAAGCGTCACATCATCGAATTGATAAAATCAATCTTCTACAACAACACTTCACAACATCTAATTCATGCCATCAAGTTAAGGAAGCTACACACTCAATCATTTCAAGTCCAAATAACATCAACATTATGAACACTTTCTGTATCACTTGCAATGTTTTAACCTGAATTGTACAGGTGCATTCTTGGTTGTAACCGAAACCCTCATTTGATTTGTTAACGTGCATCATTAAGTCAAGTAAGTCTTCAAATGAGTCATCAAGATTGAACTTGTCATTTGTCATTTGGGTGCATTTTCGACAGTGTTCGACACCCATCATTTTTCAGCACATTCAGAAATCACAAGTGCCAGTAATCAATCGAGCAAATTCAAGCGAGCATTAAAGCCAGGAAGTGTAAAAGCAAGCAAGTGTGAAAGCAAGCGAGTGTGCAACAATCCATCAAGCATCAAGCGAGTGAGTCCTACAAGTCCAGCAAGTATTAAAAGCAAGCGAGCATGAGTTCTACCAAGACAACATGGCGACACACATTCAACTGTCCCAAATTCTTCACAATTTAATATTATCATCAGCCGACGACATGGTGCACATCAGCAAAACCACTCTTGCTTACATTCAAGTGCATCTTCAACATGCACATGAAACAATTGAGTTTCTTCAACTAAATTCTCAACTGCAGAGAAATGAGTTGCAAGAGAAGCATGTTGCTTCCAAGTCTTTTCCAGATACAGTTGATCATTCGACCTCATTCATCTGACTAGCTTCAAGTGTTGAAGTTGTTCCAGTGTAAATTTCTTCCAAATCCGTCATCAAGCCATGGGAAGAAATCCAAAGTAATTGAAACTGGCGTGGCTTAGGATATGTCGAGGATGATGGAAACTTACATATCCCTTGTTATTCAAAGCCCATTCAGCTCATTGGTACCAGATTACTTGAACATATCACCTCAGGAAGTTCTCCACAAGTTGCAAAAAGACATCAGTGCACATAAACTAAAAGTTCAAACAAACAAAAATACATGCAAACTCAAGTTGCAGACAAACCAAAATGTTCTCATTGTCAAAGAATTGATCATCTAGAAGATCAGTGTTTTGATCTTTATCCTTGTCACCATTGTGGCAAGCAGAATCATTCATCAGATAAATGTTGCAAACAAGACCAACCTACCAGATTAAAGAGTGGTTATTCATGGAATGATCCATGGGAATGGTCATCCACGAATAGAAGATTGTACAGGCTTTACAATTGGATTCACTCACACATATTGCAGAAAACAGTGAAATGACGATGGTACTCTCATGACGTTGAAAGGGGAGTACAACAGTGAAACTCTCCTACACTTGAAGCGGGGCAGTTCAGATATCAAATGAAGATGATTGTCTCTCCTTTTAGCTAACAAAGGGGGGGAAATGTTAATGAAATTAACAAGTGGTTTCTAGACTAAACGTCTCGACAACATTAGCGAAGCAGCCAGTGGGCATCTTCATCAGCCAGTGGGCATCTTCATCATCTAGTGGACATTTTTCATCAGCATTGAGCATCAGCAAATTCGCCAGTAGGCGACTGACAACAAAAGTAGTAGTGATCATCTTTCATCATAGAAACAAACATTGAGTTGTTTTTTGACATCTTCAGCCAGTGGGTGATCATCATCAGCAAATACGCCAGTGGGCATTCATAAAATTGTTTCAGTGGACACCGAATGTTGTTTTCAAGCAAAGGACAGTTGGATCCTTTTGTAGCTTGGCACGTGATTGAGTTGCCAAGCGACATTTAGAGATGAATCAGACATGCAGCTTATTCATGTTCTCTTCAGATTTGAGTCTTTTAAGCATCCAGCTTTGGCGGATTTTCGGGTCGTGTTTTTTGAGGATCAACTTGAGAACTTGGAAGAAGGTTCGTTGTTATTATATTTAGATCTATCATTGGGGGGGGAATGTTAGCCTCACTCTCTTCTTAAATCAATTATAAATCCATTCAATTAAATAAATTAAATCAAGAGAATTAGGATTTAGTTCCTCAAACTAGGGAGTTTAGTTAGGATGAGAGATTCTCTCCAACTAGTTCTCCTAGAATCCTGCTTGTTGAGAAAATGTCTCAACCAAGTTTGTTCCAGATAGACGCGCCATCTTAAGACAACTTCCTGATGTACTTATATGTATCATAAAAATTATTTTAATTATGAGTATGTATTTTCTCCTAGTTTGTCATTTGTGTGTTGCTAGTTTGATTATTGTGTGTTAATTTGTTGTGAGTATTTTATTTTAGTGTGTTATGGCTATGTGAGTTTTCTTCATTCCTAGCAACTCAAACAGAGTTGGAAGAATAAAAAATGGAGGTAGGAACAAAGGAAGCAACTAAGGAAAAGACAAAAAAAGAAACAAAGGGAGAAGTAGAAGAAAAAACAGAGTTATTAGAGCCATCAACAAAGACAGAAATAATTGAAACAAAATTGGATAAGTTATATATAGGAGAATAAGGTGTCCAGGCTAAAGTACCAGTGCCATATATAGATAAAATAAAGCCTCCAAAGGAAATTGAGTCATAGATAAATCTACCTAAAAGGAGGGAAAATGAGGAAAAAAATCACTACAACTCAAGGGGAAGAAAATCTAGAGGACGAGGTTGTTGCTACTTTATAAAACCTAAGCACTCCAACAAAGCCCAAAGAAAGTAAACCAAGAGCAACTCTTGTCTCTTTTAGAAGAATAAAGAGTATTAGGATATGGTTTATTCACAAACATAATCCTCTGTATTTCACTCTAGTAATTATTGAGCAAACACCTAGTCCCAAGCAAGAAGAGCGTGAAAAAAAGAGTACAAAAACCTTTATTGAAATTAGGTAAGGGGAAGAAATTGCAACTATAGCTACAAGGACCAAGTACTCATACTACAATGCCATAGGATAAAACTACAGTTCCATGGGAACAAACAATAATATTATAAGAGCAAATAACCAAGCTACAAGAACATACAGTAGAGATGCATGAAGCCACAAAAGGATCCTCTTCCTACTACTCTTGGATTGAGGCAGGGAAGTACTTCCTATTCACTTAGTACTAGCCTTATTTTTTTAGCTTGAGGAAGAAAAGGATAGAACCCATAGATGGAAGAAGAATGGAGAGCCTAAGGTAGTTGCTAATTTTATAAGAATGGAAGAAGAGAT
This sequence comes from Pinus taeda, assembly GCA_000404065.3. Lineage (NCBI taxonomy): Eukaryota > Viridiplantae > Streptophyta > Pinopsida > Pinales > Pinaceae > Pinus > Pinus taeda. The sequence continues at coordinate 14,594 of APFE030345324.1, forward strand.
GATATGGATCTCCTAAAATATGATGAAGAAAACATAATAGAACACCTAGTAAAGGAAAATAAAAATCTAAGGGCCCAATTGTAGCAAAAATAGAAGTTGCCACAAGAAAAAGAAAGCCATGTTTCCACCTTATAAACAGAATTGAGAACCATGTCCCATATTTATTTGGAAGTTGTGAATTTCATGCAACCCTCAAATACTTATTACCTATTTTTAAAAGATCAATGGTTCATTAAAAGATAAATTCCAAATTAGAAAGATGGCATAAAACAGTTCTCTCACTCTACAAAATATTAGAGAATTTATTGAATTTTCTTTCAAAGCAACATAGAGGAGAAGGAAAATATTTTAGTATTTTACATTCATAACTTGGTATTTCCTAACATGAACATATGGGAACCAAAATTGTATTTAGGTGATGCACAATTGTTGGCTTTAGCATGATGGCTAAGGAATGAAGAAATAAGGGGAGAAGTAAATATATAATTAGATATGGAGATGAAGGAACCACTCTTGATTAGGCTAGAACATCCTTCCTCACATGTGCCCACTACCAAGCATGCACTTCTAGCAAAAGATCCTTAGGGAGCAGCATTTTACAAGCAAAGGAAGGAAGAATCCATCCTCCCATTTTAGGATACCTTAATACTGTTGGAAGAAGAGAGTCTACAAGCCTACTAAAGGAGATGGCAAACACTTCCATACAACATGAAAATCAGGGAATATGACTCCCTTGATGGATTACATGTTGCGCTAGAAAGAAATCCCTTTTATAAGAGAATCATCTAAAAACTTGAAATACAGTGGATAGGGTTCACATTTAAACCCGCTTTGCTAATGGGACTTCAGAAATATCAAAGAAAAGAGAAATAGTCAAAATAATGGTGGGAAATTGAGGTAAGTGTAGGTTTTTATCCAACAGGGACAACCACATTCAACATTGAATTGGGATATTAGGCGTGTCCTTAGAGAGATCAATGAAAAAAGGTAGAGAAAAGAAGATGAATAGGTTACTTAGAGGATAAGCAAAATTTTGAGTAGGGGGTATGATCGGCCTCCGAATAAGGTACAACATAAGGCCCATATAATATTTCCTAGGCACATTAAACCTCTCCTTCACTTAAAAATGTATTTATTAGCTTTAATAAGATCTTAGGAAGGTTAGGTACATTTAACAAAATCTATGTACCTAATGTGTTTATTATGTGGGATATTAAGAATATTTGGTGTAGATCACGAGGAAATATAGTCAAGAGAGAACTATGGGACCTAGTCAAGTTGCATGATGACCAAACACAATCAGATTAAGCAACCATTACTCCTCTCTGTATCTGCAAGGTCACTCAATAGAAAGATCCTACATTTTAGGGATTTTGGAGGGAAAGAAACCCTCTCTTCAAGCATTTTTCCCTTGACTAATTTGTGTAAATAAAGGGCTTAAGTAACACATTTCTATATATTTCTTATTCTATATTCGAGAGAATAAACATGGAGAGAAATATGAGTTGTCAAAAAAACAATCTCATGAATACAAAAGAGTGAATTTTAATGCATATTATTTGTAAGCACTATAGTATTCTATTTCTAAATTTCTAAAGAGGCTTAAAGCTAATGATCAAGGGTCAACTTAGAGATAAAGATCTTCCCTCCTTTCGTTGTTTTTCTTATTTTATTTGGACCATTAGATTTAACTATAAATATGTTAATATGATCATGGTATTTCATTTGTCAACCCTAATTGTACGAAAGCACAGAGTTCTCCTTGACTACTAGATGCTAGAATTATTTTGAAGATTTTTTTGGAGAAGCTATTAGCTATACATGTACTATGAGACATAATTTTTTTCTTTTTGATTCAATATATACATAGATTCTTTAGATTCTTCAGAAATAGATATTGGGGATGTAATTGGAAATAAAGGAAAACAAAAACACTACCTCATTACATTAGTAATGATCTATTATATAATAATTGAAAAAATATTTCAATTTTGTTCATTTTATTGATAAATTTTGTCATTATAAAGTTGAGAAAAAGAATGTTGGTGTATTCATGTATAGTCTCACTAATGTGAGATGTATTATTCCCACAAAGGCTCCCTTCTTAGATAATACTTATTTTGTTTATATATTAATGCTCCCTTATTTATAATACAAATAACATTATATGTAAATCACATCCATTGTTTATTGGTTGTGTTTTTTTTTATTTGATTGTTAAAATGATCTATTGCAAATGATTTTTTATTTCTTTTATATTTTCCATCTTTATGTTAATAGGTATATCTATTTTGGAATAAGGTATGTATTATAATTATTAATAATTATCAGCTAGATGGTAGAGATTTCATTTCCATGGAATATTTTAGAATATTGATAGTATCAGATAGAATGAAGGGTTGAGATTTATTTCTAAAGTAGTGATGTTTGTTTTATTCTTTTAATAAAATCGATAAATTTGAAAAAAAAATGTGGTATCCACAAATGCTGTATGATGTGATTTATGGTTATTTTGGTTGTGGTATTGATAAGCAATGATATTGAAACAAATCCTATTTAAAGATTAAAAATCTGCATAGTAAATTGAGGATAAATCTCCATAATTGAGATTCATGTTCTATAATTGAGCTTTGTATATCCTTTAGTTATGAAATGAAAATTGTTGTTTTATTTTAATTTCTTAATACAAAATAACCCATTAAGATAGCTTTTCATCCAAATCATTTATAGCATGAAAATAGTTATCAACACACTTTCTAGGGATTATTCCTACAAAGGCTTCCTTCCTCGATGAATAATTACTTTCTTTATGTATTACTACTCCCTTGTTTATGAATATTGTTAATTGAGCATACAAGATATTAAATTTTTTAGTGGCTTGTAGGTATTTTGGGAGATTTCCCAAGAAAGAAAAAAAATGAAATTTTTTGTTAAATTTTTGGAATGTTATTATTGTTTTAGATCTACATTTATTATTAACATTAGATATAAAATTTCTAGCATGAAATAAATAAAACATCTTAACTTTGCTTCACATTTTAGGTTAACGTGAAAACATATTCCAACAATAGACTATAATCTATTACTAGCCTATTTTGATCAAACTGGGACAGGGGAACAAATAGAATAGTTTTGCTTTCCTACCTTGGTCAAAATTGTTCAAGTGCTATGCTCTCTCCATTTCTGTTTAGTTTATATGCAGAATGGAGTTGTTATAACAATTTATTCCTCTAAGGTGATAAATGGTATCAAATACATTATGTGTGTGTATATATATATAGGTATAGATATATATATTACATCATATATAAAAATACATTTAATTGGTTCTAATATGTCAGAGACTATTCTAAATAACAATATAACACATTGAAAATGGTAGAACAACTGGACATGGAGCTCACCAAAGCACAAGAATAAAAAATGCAAAAATAAAATGCACTTGATGAGTACAAAATGAAATCAATATTACACAGTTAGGAGATTTATTTGCGGTGAAATATATGGCATGATCATCATATCAAGACTATAGCCTTCCAAGAAGGTGATTGGGCACTCTTGTATGACTCTAGGTTCAATGATTTTAAAGGGAACTCATGACCATATGGTTGGGACCTTATCTATTTTAGAAATGTCATGATCATGGTTCAATGCAAATCTGAACACTAGATTAAGAGTAGATCTAACTTCTGGTGAATGGTTACTTGTTGAAGTTCTACAAGAAGCCCATCTCAAGGGTTGAATTTACTAATTCAATAAGCAAAGAGTTGAATGTGATTAAGAGTATCAAATCTCCTAATCCATTCAACCTCTAATCATTAAATAAATGAAGGAAAAACATAAAATGGAAAACCAAGAGAGAGAGAGAGATTAAAAAAAGCAAAAAACAAAAAAACATCAACTGAAAATTTCCTTTGAGGCACTTGAAGAAGACTCATTTGCTAAAAATCTACCCGAGGCACCTTATGAGCCTAAGGGTTAAAATAAAGAAACACAACAATAAAATTCCCCAAGTGAAAACCTCCTTTGAGGCACCTATGGAAATGCCTACTAGCTAGAAACATCACCACAAAGATGGAAACTATGGATATTTTGAATTCTCAAAACTCTTAGAATACCTAATAGCTAGAAACCTCCATGAGGAAACTAGTGGGCCTAGAAAAAAAACAAAAACAAAAAAAATATTTTCTTACTTTGATGAATGTGCAAGTATCACAGAAAGGAAATCAACTAGGAATAATAGGTAGCAAAACCTACACATATATCTCTATGCACTAGTGCATTCATTCTCATAATAATAATGAATCCTCCCTACATCATTTTCATATATTACCCAACACCCTAACATCATATCATCTCCTTTTCATTTGCTTTTTACTATTTTTTTGAATTGCTATAAAAAGGTCCTATACTGCTACACGATGTTGCAAGACTGGTAAAAAGACAAAGGTTGAAGTTTTTCTCTACTTGTAAGCAAGGGGGAGACATCAAAGGCTTCCTAAAGCTCATCCATTACATCAACATGTCTCACCCCTCATTTTTCCTTTGTCGTTTATCATTTTTACCCACAACAACTCAACATCCTTATTTTCTTCCCCTCTCAGTCACTAGCAATAACATCTCCAACACCAATGCTAGCCTCTCTCTAAATTGCCATAACTCTATGATGTCTTTGAAGCATTAAATTATGATCCCAAGGAGTTTATGTGACTACTACAGGAGACTACATAGTTCTATAGCAACATTCAGAAACCCTATAGGCCAAACTATCCAACACTCCTAAATAATATCACAACATGTCACAAAGGTCCACATCTCCATAAGCATCCCAATACAAGAAAATCACCCTAAGCAGCTACAAGATATCCTATAGACTGCTAAAAGGTGTTTAATCCACCACCACCAACAACAAAATAATTAATTTCTTTAACATTAGAATCAAAGTCCACCAACAACAGTAGAATAAGAATCAAATCCACGAACAGTAGCATCAAAACCGACCACCACCAAAAACAAAAGCCTCAAAACCTTCAATAGAATCCTAAAATTCAACAATAACAACATCCGCATCACTAGAAAAAAACTAAAGATAAGGCATCAGGTAGGAATCTCTTAAATCACACCATTTTGACCTATTCTAAACATAAGAAAATGTAAAAGTGTAGGAAACAAAGGAATTTATAGACAATCCTAGTTAGCAGAGGACCTCAATCAAATCTAGTAGAAGACTTCACGTTTTCCCAGCACATGTGGAAGATAATGAGACAAAAGTAGAGGAGGATTCGAAAAATGAGTTGTTATCATTCACTCATGATAAAGAACATGGACTACGAAGGGGTAGTTGAAGGTCATCTCACCACTACTTGCTAAATACCCCTGCACAAACCTCAATAAAGGTCACTTAACTAAAATCACATTGAGTTTATCTTTCATTCAATGTTATTTAATAAACCCAAAAATAACTCGACATCATTACAAAATATTGACATAACTATTAGGCTCCGAAAATTTTATGCTACAAGAACCTACAAGAGTTTCCATAGGAAACAAACTATCTACTACATGAGACTCGTAGTCTACTACATGGGATATAAAATCCACTACAAGAGATCAATTTTTTTCCTAGAACAACCATGAAATAATCAAATTATTTAAAACAAAATAGGTATCTTAAAAATAATCGTAATTAAAAGTTATCCCCCACTCACACTTTATAAAATTTCTCAAATTATCTCAGTTCTCAAGAAGAATTCTACGTATTACACAATTTGAATTAAACAAGTGAGGTGGTTGGAGAGTCTAACTATTTTCAAGAACATAATTTGACAAATGGTGATGAATTTTCATGGGTTGATTAGTTGATAATATTTTCCTTTGCTATAATTTAAAGATTGTACATCTTTTCTCTGCAATAATATCCCTTACTGCCATAGAAAACCCTAATTAGCAACATAGGACCAATGCTCCCTTTCACAAAATTTCCTTGCTCAATTTTGTGAAAAATTGTGTCAAACAATAAGAGGAGGTTATAATATAAGAGAACCAACATATACCTCCACGATTCATGAAAAACCCTGAAGTTAGGGATATCTTAGAAAATTGGATTTGGCTAGGGATCTTTGAGAGCTTGAGAGGTTTTGATGATGAGATTGCTTTGAAATTCATCTTGAATGTCCAACATCTTGAAGGACATGAAACAGTGATTGTAGTTAAAGGTTTAACTATATATCTTGGTGAGGATCTCATTAGTATAATCAAAACCCTTCCCAATGGTATTAAATGGAGCAAGGAAGAAAGGCATGAAGTAATCATTTCTAAGAGGGGATTTTCCTCTCTATTGAATAGCTTGAAGAAGATAAGAATGGGATAATGAGAGAAATATTACCACATCCATGGGATGAGGTGCCATATAACATCCTAAAATATGTTTATTGTGAAGGGAGATTGAACATTATCTATGCCTATCAGTTCAGACTCCTATACTAGTTCATATTCCAAGGTAATTCACCTCTCCATGAACTACTTAGCATCCCACATTTCCTCCTTTAGTCCATGAAGAGAATGAGCACAAAAGTAAAGGATGGAAAGCATAATTATTGTGACTCATCATTGCCTTATTAGAATAATAGTCATGAATCCTCTGGAGCACTTGCAAAACCTTGTCTCCTGGGTCGAATTCATTGATATGGACATGTAGGATTTCCTAGTGACTCAAATAGAGTTGGAAGAAGCAAAAATGGAGGCAAGAAAAAATGGAGAAACTAAGGAAAATACAAAATAAGAAATAAAGGGATAATTAGAACTAAAATTAGAGTTATTAGATCCACCAACAAAGACCTATATAATTGAAATGAAATTGGATAAGTTATAGATAGAAAAATAACGTGTCTAGGCTAAAGTACCAACACCATAGATAGAGACAATAGAGCCACCAAAGGACATTGATCATAGAGAAAGCTACCTAAAAGGAGGAAGAAGGAGGCAGAAGAAAGCACTACAACTCAAGGGGATGAAAATCTAGAGGACTATGTTGCTGCTACTTTAGCAGCCCTAAGCACTCCAACAAAACCCAAGTAAACCAAGAGAACCTCTTGTCTCTCTTAGAATAAGAAAGAGTAATATAATATCATTTATTAGAAAACCTAATCCTCCATATTCCACTCCAATAATTGTGGAGGAAACTCCTAGTCCTAAGCAAGAAGAACCTGAAAAAAGGTACAAAATCCATTAGTACAATTAGTGACCAAGTACTTAGCTACAATGTTACTTGAGAAAACTACAATGCCACGGGAATGCACAATAGTGCTACAAGAGCAAACAACCAAGCTATAATAACATACATTAGATCCACATGAAGCTACAAAAGGTCCTCTTCCTACTACTCTTGGATTGAGGTAGGGAAGTACTTCTTATTCACTTAGTACTAGCCTTTAGCTTAAGGAAGAAAAGTACAGAACCCATAGATGGAAGAAAATTGCAGAGCTGAAGGTAGTTTCTAATATTGGAAGAATAGAAGAAAAGATGATATGGCACTCCTAAAATTTAATGAAAGAAATAGAAGAGACCACCTAGGAAGGGAAAATAAAAATTTAAGGGCCCAATTGTAGCAAACAAAGATGTTGCTACAAAAAAAAAGAAAGCCATCTTGCCACCTTATAAATAAATTTGAGCATCATGGCCAGTTTTTATTTAGAATTTATGAATTGCATGCAACCCTCAAAGACTTATTACATGTTTTAAAAGATCAATTGTCTCAATTCTGAATTAGAATGATGGCATAAAATGGTTCTCTCATTCTACAAAATATTAGATAAACTATTGACATATTCTTTGAGAGAAACATAGAGGACAAGGTCAATATTGTATAATTTTACATTCATAACTTTGTGTTGCCTAACATGAACATATGGAAACCAAATATGTATTTAGGTGTTGCACAATTGATGGCTTTAGCATCATGTCTAAGACATGAAGAAATAAGGGAAGAAGTATAGAGATCATTAGACGTGGAGATGAAGGAACCACTTTTGATTAGGCTAGAACATCCTTCCCCACATGTCCTCAACCATGCACTTTTAACAAAAGATCCTTGGGGAGTAGAAGTTTAAAAGAAAAGGTAGGAAGAATCCATCCTCCACATTTAGGATACCTTAAGACTCTTGGAATAAGAGGGTTTGCAGGCCTACTAAAGGAGATGGAAAGCACTTCCCTACAACATGAAAATCAGGGAATATCACTCCCCTAATAAATTACAGGTTTCACTAGAAATAACCCCCTTTTATAATAGAATCATCCATAAACTTGAAATACAGTGGATAGGATTTAGATTTAAACCCCCTTTGCAGATGGGACTTCAGGAATATCAAATAAAAGAGGAATAGTCAAAATAATTGTGGGAAATTGAGGCAAGTGTGGAGCACTTGGAAGGTATGCTCTTGACAAGCAATCTAGTGGTTTTTCAATAATAATTCTAACCTTTTCTGCATTATGAATTCAAAGAAGATAAAGGACTTTGATAAAATGAGCGAAAATAGACAAAGGAAGCTCAAGTGCTAATAATTGACGTTTTCTATGCAGGAAGACGTGGAAACAAGGGATTGTCGATCAAAAGTAAGAAGCAAGGGAAAATAATTGTTGTCCCTCCAGCGGGGAACCGGATGCGGACAAGATCAAGCAAAATTAGAGCCGAATAGCCCAGGGAAAGAATGCAGGATACCGAGTTGGAGAACGCAAGAAGGAAAAGAGAAGAATTGAACGATTAGCGAATCCCTCGGGATCTTTGATCCTGAGGGATCGCTGCTTTAACTTATCTTTTGATTATCTAGATACCTCCGTCATTTCTGTTATATAAAGGCACCACGCCATTGAGAAAAGGGGACGACTGTTTTTATGATTCTAAGTTTTAGAACAAACTGTGATCATTGAGTCTCGCTGAGACCTGACTTTGTTATACTTTTGTTGATGCGATTAATATAGAAGACTTGGTGTTCATCTCGTCTCTGCTTCTGGAGTAACTTAAGGCAGTGTACCATTGGCAGCTAAGGGCCCGGCTCCGAAGGACACTTGCTTTTGTATTATTATACGGTGATTTGTGTGTGATTTGTTTATTTCTTTTATTGAAGTAATCTGATACATATTTTATGTGATATACTATGCTCCATTATAATTGATATCTGAATGATTTCTTTATCTCATGTCTCTGCACTGTACAATTGGATCTATTCGAATTGCATCTTTCGGCTATCTCTGTAACAGAATGTTGGTATGAATGTTATTGTTATCTGATCCATGAGAAATAGTATTTGTGAGACTTGAAAGCAATATTACTTTGTTCAGAAACGTAGTCGTGTCATTCATTATTCTCAGATTGCTATAGTAGTATAGAACATGTACGTACGGATGAGGATTGTTGTTCCATAATTCATTGAGGATTGTTGTTCCATTTGATTACTGCTGTTCCATTTGATTACTGCTATTCCACTTTATTACTGTTGTTCCATTTATTGTTGTTCCATTTCCAAACTATTGTTCCATTTTATTTTCCGCCATTTTATTTACCTGCCTTTGTTGTTTTTGGTGTGAGAGAAGGCCTAAGGCTGTAGTGAGCCTTAGCAAGACACTGCTTAGCTCCCAGACCTATAAGTCCATGCTCTAATTTCCTTTCTTCATCAGTTTCTAAAGGGATGGGTTATTGCTTCCATACCCTTGACTGATCAACTGCCTTGTGTGATTCTATATTTTGGGTTAGTTTAGTTGCAACTTAGCATCTGTTTCCTTTCGAATCATTAGAACACTATACTACTGAGCATTACTCGAACAAATAGCCTCGGATTGAGCTACTCCTTGCAATAACAAAACGTTCCCGGATTGACTTATTAATGTGGGATAATTAGAGGTGTGAGAGACCCTAGTTACAGCTCTACAGCAAGTGTAGGTTTTTATCCAACATGGACAACCAAATTCAACATTGCATGGGATATTATGCACATCCTCAGAGAAATCAATGAAAAAAGAAGAGAAAAGAAGATGAATAGGTTGCTTAGAGGGTATGATGGGCATCCCAATTAAGTACAACATAAGGCCCCTATCACCTTTCCTAGGCACAATAAACCTCGCCTTCTGAACTTAAAAATGCATTTCTTAGCTTTAATAAGATCTTAGGAAGGTTAGAGACACTTAAAAAACTTTATGTACCTAATGTGTTTATTATGTAGGATATTGAGAATATTTGGTGTAGATAACAAGGAAATCTAGTCAAGAGAGAAGTATGGAACCTATTCATGTATCAAGATGACCAAAATCGGATGGCTTGAGCAACCATTACTCCTCTATGTATCTGCAAGGTCAATAAGTAAACAAGATCCTACATTATAGGGATTTTGGAGGGAAAACAACCCTCTCTTCAAGGAGTTGTCCCTCGACTATTTTTGTATATTGTCTATTCTATATTCGAGAGAATAGAGATGGAGAGAAATATGACTTGTCAAAAAAAATCTCATGAATACGTGACTATTATTTGCAATCACTATAGTAATCTATTTCTAAATTTCTAAAGAAGCTTAAAGCTAATGAGCAAGGGTTTACTTAAAGATAAAGAGCTTCCCTCCTATCCTTGTTTTTATTATTTTATTTGGACCATTAGATTTAACTACAAATATTTTAATATGTTCATGGTATTTCATTTGTCAACTTGAATTGTACAAAAACATAGAGTTCTCCTAAACAACTAGATGCTAGATTATTTTTTGAAGATTTTGTTGGAGAAGCTATTAGCTATACATGTACTATGAGACAAAAATTTGGCTTTTCTATTCAATATATCCATAGAATCTTTAGAAATAGCTATTGGAGATGTAATTGGAAAGAAAGAAAAACATTAGCACTACCCCATTACATTAGTAATGATATATTATATTGTAATTGAGATAACATTTCAATTTTGTTCATTTTATTGATAAAATTTGTCATTATATCACTCATTACCTTATATATATATATAATGGAAGAGTGACCTCTTTATAGGATTTTATTATCTCAATCCTCAATAAAGCTGAGAAAAAGAATGTTGGTGTTGTATTCTTGGGAGATGTATTATTCCTACAAAGGCTTCCTAGATGAATAATTATTTTCTTTATCTATTAATAATCCCTTGTTTATAAATATTGCTAATTAAACATACAAAATATTGAATTTGTTAATGATTTATTCTATTTGCAATTAACTTTAATCATTCTTTATTATTATGTATTTACTTAATATATATAAACTATTACATATATAGTATCAAATGTATACTAAAACTGTATACACTTTTGGAGATTTATGCTAAAAAAAAATGAAATTTATTATTAAACTTTTGGACATATTATTATTCTAGATCTACGATTATTAACATCAGATAAAAATTTATCAAAAAATAAATTAAAAATCTTAGCTTTTCTTCACATTTTAAGTTAACCTCAAAAATTATTCCAACAATAGACTGTAATCTAATATTATCAAATACTAACTTATTTTGATCAAACTCAAATAAGGGAACACGTAGAATGGTTTTATTTTCCTACTTCCGTCAAAATTGTCCAAGGGCAATGCTCTCTCCATTTAAGTGTAGTGTGTACAGAGGATGGGGTTGATTATAGTAGTTTATTTTTCTAATGCGATAGAAAGTATCAAATACATTGAGGATGGGGTTGATTATAGTAGTTTATTTTTCTAATGCGAAAGAAAGTATCAAATACATTGCAAATAAATATTTAGGGTTATTTTTAATAAAGAATATAAATATATATTTATGGTTAAATAAAAAAAATAAAAAATAAAAAAAAATAAAAAAAAAAAAAACAAACATTAGATTATTTTAAATTAGTTTACATTATATAAACGATACATTTATTTGTTTTTAATATGTCAAAGAATAATCTAAATAACAATATGTTTTAGTTTACATTTGTTTTTAATATGTCAAAGAATAATCTAAATAACAATATATATAAAACATATTTATGGTTTATTCTATTTCAATATCAAATTTATAACTACATATACATTTTATAATGGATTATTGGTTATTGTGTTTTTTAATTTAATTATTAAAATGTACCATTGCAAAAGAAAATTGTTGTTTTTATATTTGTCATCTTTATGTTAAAAAATATATCTATTTTAGAATAATGTATGTATTATAATTATTAATAATTATTAACGAAATAGTAGATATTTTTATATTTCAGCTTTGTTTATTTTATTAATAAAATGTGTCATTATATTATTGGTTATTTGTAATGTAGGTTATTACATATAGTATCAAATCTATATTGAAAATGTAGATACTTTTAGAGATATATCAAGAAAGGAAAAAAATTGAAATTTATTGTTAAACTTTTGAATATGTTAGTGTTTTTCTAAATCTACCATTATTAGGTATAAAATTTCTAACATGAAATAAATAAAAAGTCATAGCTTTGCTTCACATTTTAGATTAACTTCAAAATGTATTCCAACTATAGAATGTGATGCCAGCCTAAGTTAGCAATACCCACATTAAATTCAACTTCATGTCACATACATGTCTTAAGATTAATCACCTAATCCATGGTGAAAACCTTCACAAATAAAGTTCTAAGGGTCCTTAATTAAATGCTTAAATGGGATCATTTCATTTGACAAAAACTCACTTTCTCAAGGTTTAAGTCTTTAAGTGGAAATATATTTGTTCTAATTATACAAAGTCTAAACTTTAATAAGTCTTCAAGCAGAACCTTATACACCCGTCATAACCTTTGGTTAGTTCTCATTCACCCACACATATTAACCAAACCATTTAACTCTAGTCACAGTTAACCCAACATTAGCCATAACACCTTACTTCCGCATATTTCTATTATAATTCCCATATAATAGAAATATTACATCAACACACTTTACCTTACCTTTCCACCATTCGTCAACACTTTGCACATATATCGATGCTCACTTTACAACGTTCTACCTCCACCGTCGAATTCACTCCTTCATATCAACGACTATCACACGATCTCCAACTTCAACTCATCTCTTGCCGAAACTCAAAGAGGTTAAACTTCTTTGAATAATTCATCAAGTCTGCCTGGTGTGTTAACCTATGCTCATATTCAAGCTCGATTACCATTCGATCAATCAACCATTGAATGGTCATGATTATCAAAACTCAACTAGGTTTTAATCCTGTTGTATAAAACCTCATTGCACTTGAATTCCAAACTAACCAACGCGCACTTTTGAAAGCGATATGTGTCCAATCAATCACCAATGGATGGTCCTAATAGCCAAAATTCAATGAGGGTTTAATTTCATTGCATAAAACCTTATCGCGTCCAATTTTGGAATATCTCTTACAACTTCGGGGGCACACAAGAAACAACTTTCCGGTTAGAAAACCGCTCCATCCTTTTTCTAACACGTGGCTTAATCTCTGCCGCTCAACTTCTTAACTTTATTCTACGCGACTAAATCCTGGTCGTCTATCTCCATCACTCCCGTTCGGTTATCTGCTTGATCCAATGACTGCACTTTGATGATACGTTATTCTGTTTATTATTGTGTCTTAGTCCATTCGTTCAAGTTTTTGCCTATGTCTTTATTCTCGCCTTCCGGTCTTAAATTATTCTGATCCAATCTTCAGCTTTGTTCTCTATTCATTCACTCCTTTATGCTTCCATTGCATAAATCCTTAGGTTTAAAGAACCTTACAGTATGCCTTCACTATAACGTTAAAGGTTACCTCCAACACTGTCTGCGTGTAACCTAGATACACTATTCCCTGTAGTTGATCTCTAGTTCTACACACCTGCAACCATATGTTATGCAGAATTACTTCTAATTCACACATACACATCACACACTCAGTAATTTAATTTTATGTCTTTATAAACAATCATTTACATAATTAGATTCTCTCTTTACCTAATTTCCAATACCAGTGGCCTATTCCTTTCCTATATGCCTGTAGGCTTACAATCAAACCTATCTAACTCTCGAACTAATCCCTAGTTAGCTAACCCTTTTCTATGCCTTTTAGTCTTACATTTATACAAAAGGATTCTATAACCGATTCCTAGTTTAGATCCATAACCTTCTAAAAAGAAAAATCCTAAAATCTCTTCTTTATCTCTAAGGATCCTCTATAATCCACAAACTCATCAACTAATTCCTAATCTAAGCTTTTACAATTATTTCCCAAATCTTTCAATATGTCAACTATCCTAATTCTCTCACGTTCTCCTACATTCGAGAACATTTACAAATATGCCTCACAATACTTAATTAAATACTATTCTTAACATCTCTCATTAAAATTACTCAAAAACTTAATAATTACATTAATTTAATACTTAGGAAACCAACTTCCTTAAAACACAATACCCCCTATGTCTACTAAAATACAATGATATTTCTGAACCAAATGCTCCTGCATCATACTATCAAGGTTGAAAACATTCATGATCTCTTGATCATGTGTTCTCATATGTTGATAGCAAACCTCTAGGGTCCCAAACTTTGTATTGTAGTCTATCTTTGGTTACTGCTATTGTTTGTTGTTGTTCTCCAGGTCTCCACACTTTATGTTGTATTTCCCCACTAGTTATGCTCTCACAAACTACTACTGTCTTTTTCTTATTGTTGTTTTTCTTTCTTGTTGTCATATTTTCCCTTTAAGACACCTTTTTCATCAATTCCATCATTAATTCAATTTCTATGTCCAACTCATTTCTTTGCTAGACTTTGTTTTCCTTCCTCTCTTACATATCCTTTGCAATCTTCATCAGGTTCTCTCTTCCCTACTGGGGCTTTCAGCCATTTCTCCAGTAGCTCAAATTCTTTCTCCCATTCACTGATCCTTTGATGAGAGTTTAGTCCTTCTTCCTTATGGACTGCCTCAACAACTTCCCTGGTTATTTCCATTGTGCCTATCATCATGATGGAATAATGATCCTTCACTATGTTTTTAGCTAACATAATCTCTTCTTCAAGTTTTCCTTTAATATTCTACTGGTCACCTTCACTTTGGAGTTATTGGATCTTTACTGCCACCCTTACGTCCTTACCCTGTTGTTGCTTCTGAACTTCCATCTCATCTCCAAATAACTTCTGTTCAATTTTTTCGATCACAACATCGCACTCATTCATTCTATTCATTGTTCCTGCAAACAAACTATTGGTTTGTGAATTAAAGCACTATTTTGTCTCCATGTCTTTTAGAGACACTCTGCTATTGTCAAGTACTATTGTAACCATTTCTTTTCTATTGCCATTTCCTCCTAGCAACTTCTCCAGCAATTCATTTTCCTCCTTACATTTAGCAAGTGTTTTATCACAATGCTTTTCATTTCTAGCTTCATCCTTTACATGGTCACTATTGCTCAATGATTCAATCAAATTTTCTTCCATAGATAATTTCGTCTCATTCATCTTTACATAAATAAGTTCCTATTCTCTCCTTACATTTTCAAAAATCAATACTTCATCAACTCCATGTTGTGTAACAGTGTTTGAGAATTGTCCTCCTTCAACACTTATAATCCTTGTATTCATACAACAATTGTCAGTTTGAAAAATGTAAGGCTCAACAACCTCAACTAATGTTTCACATATCAGCTCTTCATGTTGAACTTCATCTCCTTCTTCCACAAGAAATTGTTCTTGTTTTATAATAGCTCCAAATATCAATTCATCAATGATTTTCTTCTATTGCAAAAATTCAATATTTTCCTCATTCGAGAGGCATTCTCCATCATACTCTGCTCTAGAATACTTATCCTCTGAGAAGTAATCTTCATCCTTTGTCAGCACACTAGTATGCTAATCCAAGTTATCCTTTGAACTCTGGTGACCTTTATCAAGTTTTATGACAACTTCATAAGGCTGTCAATCCTCTTTAGAACCTACAAACACACCAAAACTATTAGATTCAAAAATATAAGGATTGATAGCCTTATGCTGCTTTGAACTATCCCAATAGTTCACTGATCTCCATTCTTCATCTTCACCCAGAACTTCACCCTGTTCTACTTTATAAATGGAAACTTCCATTTCAAACTCAACTTCTCTGAGTTTTTCCACCAACCACTTCACTTGCCTCTAGTGTAGCCTCCTTTGTAATTTATGCCACTTCACTACCTTTTTCCTCAAGACCCAACCTCGTCTCTGGCTTTCCTCTAGTATTATCCTTAATACATTGAGTTTTTCTTTTAACTCTGCAATCTCCTTGTCGAGCTCCTCTTGACCCATTCTCTTGCCATTTTCCTTGGCATCCTCCTTCTTCACCTTTTTTCTGTTGTGGTCTTCCTCATAACCTTTACTATGACTATCAGTAGTCATCTCCTTCTCTATCTTCAAGAGTTCCTCACTCACTTACTATGAGATGTATTAAAGCCTCTGCAACAACAAGTCCTCCCTCCTGCAACTTACCTCACCAAGCTTTCCTCTATACTTAATCTTTTGGCAAGCACTTGGTTCTCTATCTCTGGAACCTCTTTGAGAACTTCTCTCTTCTCATTCTAGGCTTCAACTCATCTGCACCTTTTAACACAATTTTCCTCTTTATCCAACCTCTATTAGAATTCTTCAAGGTTCTGTCACATTCTACTTTCATTCAAAAACTCTTACCAACTTCCTTCATCCCTTAGCAATTCTCCCCACATCCTCTGTGGAATTGTCTTTATGATATTCCTTGGAGCTGCAACAATACCTCTGCTATAACAAGTCTCCTTCTTACTATACATGCCTCACTAAGATTCTCTCCTTTGAGCTCAGTCTTTTGGCATCTCTCTGGTTCTTTTCTTTGGAACCAATTGAGCACTCCTTGCTCTATGTTGTTGCAATCCTCTCACCTGATTTCATCACCATTCATCTGTATACACACCTTCAAAACATAACTCTGTTCTAAGGTTTCTTAAAGAATTCTTATGCACAGAATTTCCTTATTCTGCTCTAATACCAAATGATGCCAGACTAACCTGACAAAACCCACATTATGAAAATTCAATTTCATGTCATATACATGTCTTAAGATTAATCACTTGATCCATGGTGAAAACCTTCACAAATAAAGGTTTAAGGTCCCTTAATTAAATGCTTAAGCAGGATCATTTCATCTAAAGAAAACCTACTTTTTCAAAGTTTAAGTCTTTAAGCGGAAATATATTCGTTCTAACTATCCAAAGTCTAAACTTTAATAAGCCTTCAAGCGGAACCTTATACACCCTTCATAACCTTTGTTTAATTCTCATTCACCTGCACATATTAACCATACCATTTAACTCTAGTCTTAGTTAACCCAACATTAGCCATAACACCTTACTTCTGCTTATTTCTATTATAATTCATGTATAATAAAAATATTACATCAACACACTTAATCTTACCTTTCCGCCATTCTTCAACACTTTGCACATATATTTATGCTCGCTTTATCGCGTTCTACCTCCAACATCGATTTCACTCCTTCAGATCAGCAGCTATCTCGCAATCTCCAAATTTAGCCCATTTCCCACTAGAACTCAAAAAGGTTAAACTTCTTTGAATAATTCATCAGGTCCACCCAGCGTGTTAACCTATGTGCATATTCAAGCGTGATTTTAAGCTCATTGTATAAAGCCTCGTCGCACCTGAATTCCAAATTAACCAGTGCAAACTTTCGGAAGCGATATGCGTCCGATCAATCACCAATGGGCATTCCTGATGGCCAAAATTCAATGAGGGTTTAATTATGTTTCATAAAACCTTATCGCGTCCAACTTTGGAATATCGCTTACAACTTCGAGAGCACGCAAGAAACAACTTTCTACTTACGAAAATTGCTCTCTCCTTCTGATAACATGTGGCTTAATCTCCAGCTCTCAACTTCTTAACCTTATTCTACACAACTTAATCTTGGTCATCTATCTCCATCTGTCTTGTTTGTTGATCTACCTGATCCAACGACTATACTTTGCTGCTACACTCTTCTATTTCTTACTGTGTAATAGTCCATTTGTTCAGGTTTTTGCCTATGTCTTTGTTCTTGCCTTTTGGTCTTTAATTATTCGGATCTGATCTTCAGATTCGTTCTTTATTCCTTCGCTCCTTTATGCTTCCATTGTGTAACTCATTATGTTAAAAGAACCTTACAGTATGCCTTCACTATAACATTAAAGGTTACCTCCAACACTATATGTGTGTAACCCAGATACACTCTTCCCTGCACTTGATCTTTGGTTCTGCACACCTACAACCCAATGTTATGCAAAATTACTTCTAATTCACACATACAATCTATAATTCCATCAATCAACACACATCACGCACTTAGGAATTGAATTCTCTATCTTTATAAACAATCATTTACATAATTAGTTTCTCTCTCTACTTGATTTCCAATATCATTGGACTATTCCTTTCCTATCTACCCGTAGGCTTACAATCAAACCTATCTAACTCTCGAACTAATTCCTAGTTAGCTAACCCTTTTCTATACTTTTTAGGCTTACATTTATACAAGAGGATTCTATAACCAATTCCTAGTTTAGATCCATAACCTTCTCAACAAAATTCTAAAATCTCTTCTTTATCTCTAAGGATCCTCTATAATCCCCAAAATCATCAACTAATTCCTAATCTAAGCTTTTACAAATTAATTCTCAAATTTCTAAATCTCTCAACTATCCTAATTTTCTCATGTTTCCCTACATTCGAGAACATTTACGAATATGTCTCACAATACTTAATTAAATCCTATTCTTAACATGTCTCAATAAAATTACTCAAAATCTTAATAATTACATTAATTTAATACTCAGGAAACCAACTTCATTAAAACACAAGACCCCCTTTGTCTACTAAAATACAATGATATTTTTGAGCAATGCTCCTGCATCATAATGGTTTTGTTTTCCCACCTCAATCAAAATTGTCCAGGGCTATGCTCTCTCCATTTGTGTAGTGTGTATGGAGAGGGGCTAATTATAGTATTTTTATTCCTCTAGCTTAATAAATGATATCAAATACATTGTAAATAAAAGTTAGAGTTGTTTGTTTTGTATATATGGAGATGTGTTTTTTTAATTTGATGGTTAAAGTGGACTATTGCAAATATTTTTGTTATTTCTATTTTTGTCATATTTATGTTAATAGGTATATTTATTTTAGAATAAGGAATGTATTATAATTATCAATAATTAGATGTAGAGATTTGATTTCCATGGAATATTTTAGAATATTCATAGTAAGATATAGAAATCAAGAGTTGAGATTTATTTGCAAAGTAGATATATCCACAAACGTCATATGAAGTGAGTAATGGTTTTTTTGGCTGTGGTATTGATAAGCAATGGTAGTGTACAATGATATTGTAAAAAAGCTTATTTAGACATTAAGAATCTCCACAGTAAAGTGGGGATAAATCTCCATGATTTAGATTCATGTTCTATGCTTTTTGGAAATAATAATCTAAAAATAAATTATAATTTATTTGGTTTGTTTTACTACATGGAAAAAAAATACTACTTTTAAAATGTTTAATTTTTTCCCAAACATTAAACCATATGCATTGTTTATTTCATGAATGATTTTATTAGTAATTACACTTTAACCTTTAATTACAATTTAACTCTCTCTTTGCCCTCTAACCTTGTCACTATCTTGCCTGCTCTCTCTAAGCCCTCCAACCTTATCATTATCTCTGCCCCCTCCATCTTTCTCTCTCCCCCTCTCCCTCTTACCCTTATCTCACTCTCTCACTCCTCTCTTTCTCTCTTTTACACTAACATTGGCTCTAACCTTGTCACTATCTTTCCTGCTCTCTCTAAGCCCTCCAACCTTATCATTATCTCTGCCCCCTCCATCTTTCTCTCTCCCCCTCTCCCTCTTACCCTTATCTCACTCTCTCACTCCTCTCTTTCTCTCTTTTACACTAACATTGGCTGACATACTTACACCAAAAACCAAGAATTTTAATGGAATTGTGTTTCAAATCCAACACCAAAATATCCTTAAAAATAAAGAGATTTGAATAATATTGGTGTTTTGAGAAAATTAAATTATTTTAAATAAATAATTAGTTTGAAATTATAAAATTAAATTTATTTTTAAATTTTAATAAATTATTATAATATAAATAACATGTTTTTTAAGCGAGTAAAAAAGATTTCTATTAATAAAAAAAACATGTTTATATTGATAGCATAGATTCTTAAACTTAAAAGATTAACCTAAGGGTACTATTCTCCAACCAAGTAAAACAAAATTATATATCATGACTATGGAAACAAGAGATTAAAGATTTACAACATTTATATCATTGCATGATAACAAAATCCTCAACATAAATTTAAGAGCTCAGACCACTCTATTTCGGAAATAAGAAAGCATTAACAATGAAGTTAAACCACAACTCCACCAGTTTACAAAAACACGAACTCCTCTCTAGCACATATCAAGAAATTAAGTTCAGACTCATTGAGAAAACCTTCAAAGATTCATGATACAAAAAACATGCTAATGAGGATAGACAACAAAAAAAAATAAACGAACCAACCTCTCTTTTGTTTGATATCATAACTCGTAAAGGAGAAGTATGTGAGGGTGGAGAATGATTCATGAGTGGATCATTGACAATAATAAGATTATTTGTCAATAATAAAAATAACATGTTATTAACAAAATAATTTATTTTAATATATTAGTTTAGTTATTAATATGTTATTTTTTTCAACAAAACAATTAAAAGAATATTGAGTAGAATTTCTTTTTTTACAATTTTCACCTAATTTTTTTCACAATTTTCACTTAAATAAAATTTCAGAGATTTAAACTTTACCATAATTAAAAATACATACTGTGTCTCTACAAATTGAACTGAACTCTTTCAACATTTTTAAAAAATATTATTAAAAGAAATGAAATTGAAAAAATAAAAATTTTAAATTTGGAGATTTTTCAATTAAAAAATATTTAACATAATGTAAAGTAGGAAAACAATTTTAATTAGAAATTAAATATAAATCAAAATGAACTTAAACTGATAGTAAATATCTATATCATAACCTAGAGGAGCTGCGTAAAGTATAAATCCAAAATTTAATAGCTACTTTGAAAGAAACAGCAAATCTAATAATATAAAACGCTATCAAGGACTCGACAGGATGACTGCCCTAATCCTTCTACTGATTTCGATGTTGAGATTGATTTGAGGAGCCAGGATGTTTGCCTTCTTCCATAAATTCAGTCAACAGCAATCGAGGAGAACCCGGACTCGCCTGGACTCCATGAGTATAGCCATAACCTTCAGCTGGATAACCCACAAATTCCAGAACAATGTACTGATAAATATTAAAAGCCACTACATTTGAGTTACCATCATTATGAACAGCGTGATTTTAATCAAAATTAGGTTCAGGCCAGTCTGGGTATGGCGTTAACAAAAATGGATGCCAACCCTGATTAACATGGAAGGCAGGATTACCAAACCCTTGACCAGGAATAAAGCCCAACTGATGGATGTCCAACCCATTGGCACTGGGGGTATCAGTAAGAGAGTTGAAACGGTTGGGCGTGGACATCGGACTGTCATTGGCTAATTTGCAATACAACTGATGACCGTCATCTGTCAACTTAATGGGCTCCTCTAGGGCACGATTGGTCGCCTCTACCGTTTTGAAAATAAAGATGTCATATCCACTAGACCTACCTGTATTCTTATTAAACCCTTTGGGCCCCTCTTCGATCTCGCCATACTGCAAAAACAAACGTACAAGAGCACCAGCCTCCATGTCTACCGGAACGTTACCCACGTAAATCTTCAGTCGATGTAACTCCTAATGTGGCGGAGAAGGGTAGAAGTCGGGGAGCGGAGGGGGGCGGAGCGAGGGGAATTGGCACACCGCACTTAGACCGCCGATCATTTTACTGGGCTCCTTCAACGCCTTGATGGCATTGTTAACGTGCTTCTCTTGTCCCTGATCATGCAGCTTTCATCCAATTCATCGAAAGGAGAGAATCCGGCGGCGAGGGGCTGGTCGTTTCAGAGACCACGCACAAATAGTTTTCTGATTAGAGTGTTTTTTACGGCGAACGAGCACACTTGATCCTGAACGTACGTATGTCCAACGGCTGCCTCCTGTACAAGCTCGATCAAATGCTCACGGCTTAAGGCATTTAGAACGTTCACTGTGTCCAGCACTGTCAAATCCTCAAAAAGCTCATTCTCTTCCTCGTCACGGCTTAAGGCATTTAGAACGTTCACTGTGTCCTGCACTGTCAAATCCTCAAAAAGGTCATTCTCTTCCTTCTTTCCATTCTTTAAAGACAAGTCCATCGACCCTTGCTCTTTTGATTCCATGATTTTTGTATGTCTCTTCTATACCTAAAATACCTTGTCCCTAGTGTTTCTGGAGTTTCACTTTCTGAAATAAATAAATCTGGAAAATGATAACTGAGGAAATCCATTACAAACACTAATTATGGTTAGACCAGAATAATGAACAAATAGCTGTTTGTTTAACTGAGATATACACACTGGCCAAATGGAACGGTGTGAAACGACACAATCACCGATTCTCTCATTTAAATCATATTTGAATTATTTTGTACTCTTTGTCCCACACAAGCCGACTTCTTCATTCTTTCCTATTAAAATTGCGTCTTCCTCTCTAAAATAATGAAGACTTAGCATTAAACAAAGTTGTCATTAAATGCTATTTATCCATTTCCCCAGAAAGGCCTATGTGGCATTGGTGTATATTAACTAATATTTTACGAAATATAAATCATAAATCTTGTTTTAATATTTATATTAATTTAATATGTGAAATAATTGAAGTTAAAAAAAGTTTATTGCATTGATAGATGTTTTTATATATAAACACTAATTATTAATTTATTATTTTTTATCTATATATATATATATAATTAGTATTATTTTTATATTTATAAATAATTTAAAAAATACTATTAAAATAATATATTTACAAAATAAAAAATAAAAATTCAAACCAATTATAAATAAAATATTTAATTTTCATATAAGTGAAGAATATCGACATTAAATTATAAACATAATAAAATAATTAAAAGGTAAAAATTTCTTAGCCTTCAAACAATTTAATAGTCTATTACTTAGTCCAAGGGAATGTGTCCATTCCTTCTATCCTTAAACAAATTAACATTTTCTAATAAATCTATTTCAACTTCAAACCTATAGCCAATATATATTAGAAAATTTTTATTTTATATATATATATGATCTTATCCAACCCATAGAGGAAATAAAAGATGTTAAATGTTTTTGAAAAGATTTATTTGTAATAGTTTATACAAGGGAAAAAGTAAAAAAATTCTTTCATTATTTACCATTGATAAAACTAATAGAAATTATAAAAATATAATAAAATTAATGGTACTAATAAAAAAAGAGTTTTTAATCATGTCTTATTCGTATCACTTGAAGGTAACTTGATTTTCATATAGTGTGATGTTTATTTATTAGAAAAATAGAATATTCATAGTAGAAATAATGTAAGATAACTAGATTTAGAGCAAAAATGACATATTTGTAGAAGAATAGGAATGCCACAAATAGCAATATCTCTATTAATAAAAGCAATATTATCTTGTTTATTTAAGGGGGAGAGGGAGCTATTGATGAGGAGAGATTTAATTACAATATGAATCACATGACATTCCATTAACTTGCTTCCACTTTAATATATAGTTTTTATTTAACTTCTTAGGAAAATTCTACTAACAAAAATTCTTGGTTGAAGAAACATTTTTGCAAGCTATCTTAAAATTATTGCTTTCAAACAATATCTATTACATGGGCTCTTTCTAATATACATGGCTTCAAAAAAAAAAATTATTCTATTACTTAAGTGGTTTCTCAAAGATAGAGATGAAGGTATTATTGAATGAACTCTAATGGTTCTCATGGAACACTTAGAAAATACATGTCCTTATAATGTACTATTGCCTCTTCTATAATTCACTAATGGAGCCTACCATTCTCTTTTGTTGAGGACACCATTTTCCTACAAGTCAATATAACCTTATTCACCTTGTTTTAGAAGGAATGTTTCAATATAGGAACTAGAGATAACCACTTTCTAAGTATGAGTCATGAAAGGTTGGATGAATTTTAATTGGCTAGGACACTCAAAATTCATTAGTTGCTAACCCGATATGTTTGAGGACCTTATATAAACCATAAAAAGTGGGAGAAAGATTCTAGTGGTGGTCCCATTTAACTAAAGTCATCTTACAAGACCATAGATGGAGGAAAATGTCATTCCTTTCATCAAGACGACATTTAAAACGATGATGATCCTATTTTGATTCATCACCTAATCATTCTTGGGAGGGAAGAGGATGTTAGCTCAATATACAAGGGTGTTGTAAAACTCTTACACCTTATAGACTCACGGTAAATAGTATGGTAATGATTGTGGAATTTGGCCATGGAGAACTTCAAAAAAACTTATTCATGTGACACCATGATAAGTTATAATATACTATTTTTCAACTTGAGGTAGCCTCTAGACTCATCATGATTATTTTTCCTAAGCAACACACCTCAAATATGCTTACAACTACTTATTGACATATTTAACATCACTATTAATTTAGTGGTGATATGTGGTGTTAAGTTTCTACTGACTTCCCTAGTGCTAGGTCAACTCTTTATAGAATTAAAAGTGAGCATGGTGTAATGATACATCGAAATTCAAATATAAATAACTATGTAGTTGTAATGGCCTTGAATGGGGTATTAAATAGAAGAAATTGAGAATATTTGATAAAGTGATCAGTTAGAACAATTATCACAAATTTATTATCGAATTTTGATAACCCATAATAAAGTCCATACAAATGTCAATCCATATAAATAATGCAATGGCCAAAGATTAAAGGTTTTGCTATCTCTAATTTATAAAATACCATGTATATTCCTCTAGATAGTTCATTACAATAGATCTCATAAAATAAACTAAAGCCTATCATATCATGATTAAATTTGTATAACTTCCATATTTGTTCATTGTTGATTTTCCACTTATGTGTGAAATAAATAAAGTTCATAAAATATAGAAAAACAAACACAATCGCACACCAACCACAATGAACACAAATTTTATCTAATAAAATCTATAGGAGAAAGCTTAGCCAAAAGTTGAGGTTGTTATGTTCTCCTTTTTTTTAATTGGAATAATGCAAGTATGGAGAAGAAGACACTCTCTATGGATTTGCCTAAGACATGTGGCCTATTAGGATATCACTACAGAGAATTAATTCTCTCTATATTCCAATAACCAAGTAAGGATTATGTTTGACTACTCCAACTCTTAACTAAAGTTTCAAATTTGACCCTTCTAAAATATTCCATGCATTAATATACCAATTTGCATGAGTAATGGGGGTTGATGTGGCATGTTGTTAAACCATGGTGATTAAATCAAAAGGCCAACTTTTGGGAGGAACAAATTTTTCACACAAACTCTGATCGATATTTTTCTTACACTATTGAAATTTTATTTTAGTGTCTAACTATATCTTGGGGTCTAGCACAAGTGAATTTTTGGGCCACAAAAAATTCATTCAATGCCTCAAATTCACTTTGGAAGGTTTTAGACCCCAATTCTCCAAATTGAGACCCACCAATGAAAATGACCCTATAATATGTTTCTTTTGAATTTTCCTTCTTTGAAAACATCGAGGTGGATGAAAAATATTATAATATTCCAATCTAATTCACCAAATGAGGTGATGAAAATTTTACTATAGCTTCTCCTTGGAGTACCATTTTGTTCTGCCCAAAAGTTATCCTTTGAACCCAATCTACCTAAGGCCATCCTACCCCTGTCATATAGTTTGGGACCACTTCAATAGAATTTTATTCTATTTCAACTCTTCATATGATTACAGAGTTAGATTCTCTATGGATGGTAGGACATGTTCCTCTTGCTATTATAACATGAAGATTCATAGAGTTTGATCTTATATATAGAATTTTCCATTTATTTAACTCCCCTACCTACTAATTCACATCAACAAGTGCCATTTTTTTTTTATTTAGAGGTGATATATCTATTAAACATGAAGAAAAGTACTAAAAATAAGCTCTGAGTACCATCCTATAGGAAACCATATAATCCTACAGGAAAAGTCTATATTCCTATAGGAAAATTCTAAACTAGATATTAATGGAACAACTAAATGATTGAAAGCATAAAAATCATAAAGAAACTAATTTCTATCATGTACATTTGATAAAAACAACTCACCAAATTACAAAGAATAAGTTACTAATCTTCTACTGGAGCATGCAAAGTGCATCATTCACAAAACTAATTGAAACATAAAATGAAAGATTAAATATCATGGAAAATAAGCACTAATATGAGAATGATAAGGGTATATAGGGGAATTATAACTTAGATGGGTGGACACTCCCAAAGGTGCTTACAGACCGGGGAAAATATTAGGCGCTAATATTTGCAAGTGGGTCAATTTTCTATGCTTTTTCCAAACAATATTTGCCAATTTTGATTTTTTTCTAAAAATTATTTGCCCAAATTTTATTGTATAAAATAATTTTACCTTAAGAATCACAAAATTTTTTATATAAAGACTCTATAAAATTATTAGAAATTTTAATATTTTACTAAAACATTACCGAACATTTTATAGATTGTGTATTAAAGGCTAGTGATATTCGCTAAGGTTTCTAAACTTTAAGATAAATTCTGATCCTTCAAATTTTCCCTGTTACAGACCTAATAAAATATAATGGTGGCTACTTGGAAATAAATACTATCTTTACATTAATACGTAATTCCAAATATAAATAAAACTATAAATCTACAATGTAATTAAAATAATGTTCTTTCTCTTCTCCCTTTAGGCCTAACCTCAGGTCTCTTCTTATATGAATTTATGGTTGAGAAAACTCCTTGAAAGAATGGTTTATTCCACCAAGGAATGATACATATATCATAGGCATTTCATACCCTGGGGTTTTTTGCACATGTAAACATGTCCCTTGGTATTGTTATGGAATTTAACCCACATAGTCCTAAGTTCCACCATGGTAGCCGAGGGAGCAGAGTTACCTTTTTTATGATAGGTTGTTGGTGGCCTATTGGTATATGATATCTTCCTCCAAAAACCTATCAAATATATGTACTTATGCTTTTGAAGCTCATAAATATATGTGTATGATTATATTTTCTAAGAAATTACTCAACCCATAGTAAAATCGCATTGTACATGAATCCATGTTTTAAGGTGGACAAAGGGCTATATATGGGCCTTTGATCACATATTTCTTATCCCATCATTCCCATTGCATATATGACTTCCCATCCCTGAGAAAATGTACATGTTAATCTTATTGATCATATTGTTGGTCCTCTTGGTCATATTTTTCTTTATATTCCGACCTCTTGTCACAAGCTAAATTCCTAGTGAATTCTCCTAAATAATAAAGACCTGATGCTTGCTTAATACTTTTAAATATTACTTTTATACGTCCTGATAAAACTCAAGATTCATATAGGAAAGAAATTTGGGTTGAATTTCAATGATACTAATATTTTTCCCAAGTTTGCATTCATTTATTTTACCATGAATATCTTGCTATAATAGCCTACAATTGGAGGGGAGAGTGAGGTTTATGAGCTTGGAGGCTATAAAGAAAATTTGTCCACCTCCTTTTCCGAGTCAAAGTGGCTTCCTCTCCCAATAATTTAAGTATGTATTCTAGGTGGGACCCAAACTCTTATGTTCTTTTATTCCAATTGGGGGAAACCACCTTATACAATGGAAAAATTTAATGAGTTACAAGGATATCCTTAAGCTTGTATGGTGCATCCTTTACCCAATGTGAACTATATAATTCCTCTTGTTTATGCCTCTTCATTTCCTTGGATCTCATATCTTCATGCCTCAACCATGAGGCCATAACCATTAACTATACATCCCCATGTAAAGGTTTGAATACCAAGTATGTAGTTGATATTGAATGAGATTATGGAGACAGAATTCATAGAGTTTGGTATTTTCTTCTATATTTTTGTCCTGAACCACTTGCATTATTTCTTGAACAATTTGAAGGTCAAACTCCTAGAGATGTGCAAGGTTGGTGATATTATGCTTACATCATTATTCTTTGAGGAGCAAAGTGTATATTTTGGCTAAACATATTTACTCTACCATATATGAGCCATGGACCTAATGATATTTCTACAATTCCAATTTTTTAAACCTTGAGTGTACTTTCCTTTTAGGTACTTCTAAATCCTACTTGAGATTCTTGTTGTCTTCAGTGGAATGTTGCTTGCCACCTCCCCCTTTGAGTCCTAAGATCATCATTTATGTGCTTAGTTCATGTACTTTGTTAGGTACCTATAATACTAGTGATTCCCCCTCTTACTATTGTCATTGTATCCCTTATTGTTATTGTTGTGCCCCATAGAATCCCACTATTGTTATTTTTGTGCCTTTATATTATTATTGTTAGGTCGGCTTGGCTATATTGTGACCCCTTAGACTCCTATATATAGAAAGGAGGTTTTGTCATTTGTATCATCTAAGACTTGTTCATTTGTGTAATGTAAGGGAGGCTGCCCCCTCGAAGAGGCTGAATTTCTAAGGCGTTGATCAATCTTTTCTATATTTTTGTGAGTTGCTTTCGTAACATACCTCAATTTCTAGTTTCACATATCAAGACCAGAGCCTTCCAAGAAGGTGATTAGCCACTCTTGTATGACTCTAGGTTCAAGGATTTAAAGGGAAACTCATGATCAGATGGTTGGGACCTTATCTAGTTGAGAAATGTCATGATCATGGTTCAATACAAATCACAACAATATATGAAGAGCAGATCCCACTTATGGTGAATGGTTACCGATTGAAGTTCTACAAGACGCCCCTCTCAAGGGTTTAATTTACTAATTAAATAAGCAAAGAATTGAATGTGACTGATGGTATCAAAGATCCTAATCCATTCAACCTCTGTTAATTAGCGAAATGAATGAAAAATATAAAATAGAAAATAGAGAGAGAGAGAGATAAAAAATAAAAAGTGAAAAAAGAAAAAAATCAAGTGACAATTTCCTTTTAGGCATTTGAGGAGGCTCATTTAATAAAAATCTCCTCGAGGAGCCTTGCAAGCCTAAAACTCATTCATTTATCATTCTTATCCACAACAACTCAACATCCTTATTTTATTCCCCTGTCAATCACTAGCAATAAAATCTCCAATGCCACTACTAGACTCTCTTTAAATTATCAGAACTTTATGATGTCTTAGAAACATTAAATCATGATCCTAAGGAGTTTACGTGATTACTATAGAAGACTAAATAGTCATGTAGTAGTGTTCAAAAACCCTAAAAGCCCAAGTCTCCAACACTCCTAAAGAATATCACAATATGTCACAAACTTCCACAATTCCATAAGCATCCCAGGACAAGAAAATCACTCGAAGCAGCTACATGATCTCCTATAGACTTCTACAAGGTCTTTTATCCACCACCAACAACATAAGAATTAATGTCTCTAATAGTATGTTGAAGCCCCGAAAATTGGGTCGACAACAAGGCAGATACCCACCCAGTCCGGACCTTGGTTGGCATCTCCTTATCCGTTTGGTATAGCGGGTCCGACTGGGGATAATGGGACTAGTTTCCCAATCTGAGGGTGTGTGTGTGTGTGTAGAGTTGAATGATGCTGATCTAAGAGTACTTAAAGCTAATTTAATTTAGATTCTTAAACTAACTCTAGCTATTGTAATCTAATGAGAAACAACAATCTAATCTACGCTAACCGGGTGTATATCTTCTATATCGATCTAAAGAGATTTCAAATAATAACTGTATAAGATCATTCAGCTATCATAAGAATAGAAATCAATTAAGATAAACACTTTGCTAAGAAGTTAGGCAAACAGTTGTGAACAGCATATCGATAAAAGTTATTCATATATCAGACATAAATAAATGACTCACCGTTAAGAAGTGCCAAATGGTAACTCATACATTCATGCAATAACATATAAACAACTGAAAACTGTATATCACTTCAAGAATACAAGCAGAAATGGCCAAGAGATAAAAGTACCATTTATGACTAATCCTACTCATAAACTTCAACCAAAAACGATTTACCTCTACTTGTTCTAACATCTACTAACAGTACAAAAGTGCAACATCAGTAGTAGACACCAAATGCAAACATTAATAAATCTTGATCCATCCATTCATCAAAACCTCCTCTGAGGGTGTAGAAGTGCATGTTCCGAGGACAAGTTTTTGACAAATTTCTGGACCCTTCTCTAAATGCATGAGAAGGGTTAAAATACTACTTCCTAATTCTAATAATAGTGTCTTTACAAAATTTAGGATACGGTTTTCAAATGACCATCCTTTTTTTAATCTAATAAAAAGAAAAAACAAACTTCTAAAAATAAGGCTACTTCTGAACTTGGTCCTTAAAACTGCAAGTGTTCATCATGGACTTGAGAAGAGTCGGTTGGCCGACTTCTGCACTGAGCTGGGCTGTGAAGACAGAATCTATGAGAGTTGGCACTACTTTTTTGGCTGTGTTTATGATGCATTTCACGGTCATCCATTGACTGTGTGGCTTGACTAAGTATGCCCAGTAACACTCCCAATTTAACCTGTTCAATGCCTGGATCGCTTTTCCCTTTTCCTGTGCCTTCTGTTTCCATTATGCTTCTAGTCGTAGTTTATTTGGTAGGTACCCCGGGGTTGTCTCCTCGATTAAGTTGGCCCAGTGTAAATTCTCATTTACACAGTCGATAAGAATGTTTGCCCTGTGGCTGCTGTCTCCGCTGCTTGTTCCGCCTGCCTGATTTGATCGTCCCATTTATTAAAGAGCAATTCTTTATGATTCTCGTTTATTCTCGGTGCACTTGCTCTTTTCCCTTCATCTTCATCACACATCATTCTATACAGGGGTAAGATAAGCCCGTGACAAATCTGATAGAAGTGCGAGACGAACTGGGAATCCCATAACATCTTATGATAAACATGAATAGGTAATGGGTCCTAGGTAGTCCATTTCCAACCCATAGTGGGGAATTTAGACACATAACAAATAGAATCCATAATATATGCAGACAGATAAAAAGGAGGATAGATCCTTTGAGACAAGGATCTTTTGGACCGGTAATTCATAACAGTCGTGTATAGATTATCAGAAAATATCTTGGCCCAATCCATAATATCGGCGTTTGTGGCAGCGTCTATTAGTGGTAGCCATTCAGACAAATATTTATTGATATCCAGCATCCCAAATAGTCTACAAAGCATGGCCGCAACAAAACAGTATGGAGAAGTGAGGGAGCCAATGCTGTACAAACCGTTTTTGTCCTGTTTGAGTAGCTCCTCTTTTCTGGACCAATCTTTAGTGGTCTCTACCAGGTTTGGGTTCTCTGCTGCAAATTTCTTGACAAATTGTGCATTGTAAGTCGTCTGCGGTTCAAGAAGATGATACATAAGCTTTAAGTCTTGCGCGTCGAATGAACCTATGAGCCCATGTCCTTGAACCTTGAATTGTCTGTTGTTCAACTCTGCATTGTCAAGTATCCACTTGACCATATCTACATATGGTAAAATTTTGCGTCTAGCTGCTATTCGGTGAAGAAATGAACATGCTAGCTCCTCCAAGGATGCCTCGGAAGAGCGTTGTGAGCCCGCGGCAGTATCAACCTTCATTACTCTAGGATTTTCTTCCTCCAGCAACCTATACATGCCTTCCCATGTCGAAATTCCTGCGTCTCTGTTGCAGGGGGTGTCTGTATACAAAGGCACCATCTCCTTCGTCTTTTCCTTCGCCTCGGAGTCTTGAGCTTTATGTTTCTTTCCCATTTGCTCCTGCGTTTGGCTTTGAATCGTCTTAGCTCTTCATCCCTGCAGATTACGAGTGAAGTGGAAATGACTGATTAAGAAAGGTGATGGGAGAGTTTTAAATGCAACAGATATATCAAATATGCCACTTTACGTGAAGTAATTCTTTACAAAAGCACACGTCTTTATTTCGTTTAATAACTGACAACTAATCCATTTACTATCATTAAAAGTGCATGACCTTTAGTCAGATTATGGTAAGTGGCTTTTCTTTGAATGGTGTGCCCGAAGGATTCGTGATTAAGTGATTCATGATTTGCTTACGTAACATCGAAGATCATGCCATCGCAAATCGTGCCATCGCAAATCGCAAGATCGCATATTACACTATTGCAGATTGCACCATCACAGCGATCGCAACATCGCAGGTCACAGAAGTTTAATGTTTGCCAAATATTGCCAGTTTATTTCTGCGATATGCGATCTTGCGATCGGTGTTATCGCAGATCGGTAGATCTTGAAGTTTTTCCTTATGAGTAGTACTTCATTGCGATGCGATGTTATGCTTAACACGAGGGTCTTGCGCATACTGATATTATAGGGGAATGAAGGCATTTCCTATCTTTTTTGCAACGCAGTTTTAAAGACTTTTACCTTATCGTAGACTTAGGTTAAAAAAATATTCGAAAGACCTTTCTAAGCTTAGGATGGTAACCTTATTTTGAAGAAGGAAAAAACTTACTTTTTCTTTAAAAAGTAACTAAGGGTCCCCGTTCATTTAGTATTTTGGACAACACTTAAATGAACAAGGGGGGTTGTTGCTGGCCACAACAATTGGCAATTCACTTGGGAGAACCAGTTATCTCTGATCTTCTATTGACGTTTTTCAAACTTCCGAAAACAAAAATTTTCTCAAAAACATAAACTTTATTATAGAGAGATAGAACATATTATACTTCAAATTGTCAATGATATTTTGTTTCAACTCCTTTCTATTTTAATTACTTGTATCCTTAGCTTGTCCTTGCATTTACATCAACCCTTACTTGGTCTTAAAATAAAAATTAAAATAAACTCTTTCCTATATAGCAGTCTTTTTAAATATGCTTCTTTGTCGCAGGTAGAGCCTCTACTGCCAGGAGGCGTCCATAGCCTCGACAGGGTTACCTATTACCCAGTAATGATCCTTTATCCCGCTTAAGGTTATTTACAACCTTTCAGAGAAAAACCCATTTTGACACTTTTTCCTTTTTTAATCTCTAAAGAACAATGTCTTGGTTTGGTGGCCAAATTATGACACAGTCATTCACTTGATTTACACTTTTGCTGAACAAGCTGGCTCGTGATGAGACCCCTTGTCTTTTGATTGCAAAAATCTTGAGTCGTTGCCCTGTTTTGGTGGACAGTATTGGCAAAGTCAGCAAGTTATAATATCTGTGATCATGATAAGCCGGCTCGTGATGAGACCTCTTATTCTTTGAGATATATTGTTTTCTCGGATTGTTCCTCTGAATGCTGGGATTTCCTTTAGCAGGGAGGAAATCAAGTTTTTTCTTAAGAAAGTTCTGGACGACAATAATAGAGCTTTTTTTGGAAATGGCTGTTTCTACAGGGAATCCTTATTTTGTTATTGATGCCTTTCATTGTACTGACGTAAAACAATTTCTTCACTAAGATTGCTTTCTTCAAATTTCTTGGAGTTGAAACTAGTATCATATCTGGGTTAAAGTTCTATTGATAATAAAGATAAAGTTTCCACAAGATTTGCTATTTATAGAAGCAGAAGTTCAAAATCTTGATAGAGAAAAGGTGTCTTTAGTAAATGTCAAATGCTGTTAACCATAGAAAATTTTATCATGGAGAAAAATATTTAATGAAATGAGAGATAGACATTCCCTAGGGTTATGTACAGAATAGGGATAATCTCTTCTCTTATTTTGCCTACCAACTATTAAAAGTAAACCTAATAACCTAGCTAAATTACTCCTACTCCTACTCTGACTATATACAAAAATTTAACTAGGTAAAATGATATTTCCAGTGGAGCCATTTTTTCATTTTTATTCCTACACGTATGTAACTTTCAAACATCAGTGTTAAGAACAAAACTTTTCTTGGACTGTTAATGTTGGATGTGGAATAAGAATGTGTAACTTCAGTTGGAATTCTGTCCGAAATCTCTTTCTCATGAAAACTTCTTTCCAACTGGATACCTATTGGATCATAAAAATCAGGATGAATTTCTGTTATGGATTGATGATCTTGTAATAGAGGAAGTTCTATACTTCCATGACACAGATTAGCTTTCCAAAATGGTAGCACGTCTTTCAAATGTTCTTTGATAAGGTGCTCAACATACCATAGTAATCTATCAAAAGTCTGAAAATTTAAAACACAATCCGATTTTG
>APFE030345336.1:0-31958 GCA_000404065.3 Pinus taeda
GTGCAGCCACCCCAACAGGAACAACAGCAAAAAGACCAAGAGGTGCAGGGGGAAGGAACAGTAGAGGCCCCAATGGCCACCCAGCAGCAGGCAGCACAGATGGCACCCCCAAGGCAGGGCTTAAGAATTGACTCATCTGTCCTCCAAACCCCTCAAAGGGAGGACGTGAGCAGGAAAAGAGATAGGGAAACACCCCTTACTGTATCACCAGAGAAAAGGCAAAGATTGAATCCTTTCTCTGAAGAGGAGATGCCAATGGGGCAGACTTCGGGAACAGGCCTGCCCAGCATGGAGGCCTCAGCCAGCTCTTTACAACAAGAGCAAGACAGGGCAACAGTAGGAGAGGTGAGCTCCTCGGCACGAAGGAGGGGAGGAGAAAAAAGCATTAAGCAGCAATTTAGAGATATAAAGAACAGAAATGAACCAATAAAGTTGCAACTCTACAATCACCTGCTGAACATGGCTCCTACCAACCAACAATGGCTCATGTCTGCATTTGATGCACATGAGGGGAAAATGCTCATGAGCCACTTTACACCAACAGTGCAGCAACCCCAATCAGTTGCAGACTACATCAGGACCAATTTGGAGGTCCTATCAAAATACATCCACCCAATGGATCAAATAGAGCTCCATAAACAGACGGGTGAGATGGTCTATGCCACATTGGCTGATAAGACCCTGGTCAACTACAGGCTGCAGAATAGCTTGAATAACACTGCTGCACAGCTTGAGCTGGAAAGAGCTTCCTCTCAGGCCAAGGACAATAGGATCAAAGCTCTAGAAGAAATTATAATAGAGCTCGGGCATGACCCTAAAGACGTGAAGGCTGTGCAAGAAATCCTGAAGCTAAGGGACGCTGACATGGCAGCAATGAAAAAGATGCTCAAAATCCCACCAACTATTCACCCACAAACATAAGAGGTTTCCCAACAAAGGCAGGAAAAGGATGCAGCTGCTCTATTAATGACTCTATACAAAGAGCTCCTCCAAACTCAAGAAAAGCTGCAGGAATCAGAGGCTACATTGGAGGCAACATTACAGCAAAAGGAGGCAGGGCAAACCTCACAGCCACCTCCAGAAACAATAAATATTGAGGAGACCCCTCAAGACACCGCCCCTCCCAGCCAACAGGTGCAACAAGCAGCCCCAGACACTTCAGCACCAACCACCTCACCACCAACAATGGAGCAAGCTTAAAGCCTGGATATGCAGAAGCTGAGGAACGAAATTCAGGTCTTGGAGTCCCAGATGTCTGAGCTAAATCAAGCCAAAGACACTCTGGCAAAAATCAATGAAAAATATGACAAGTCCAAGCAGAATGTGGCAGAAAGAGAGAGGGAGGTAAAGGCCCTCAAGAAGAGGATAGCTGATCTGGAGAAAGAGCTCACATTGGACAAAGTCACATCAGAGCTCAAGAGGGTCATATTGGGCCATATTGGCCAATGTATTACAGATCAATGGGAATACATTGCTGCCATCCATGAGCAAATAACGCTCATTGGAAGAGCACATAAAGAGACACAACGAGCAAGGGCGTCTCTAGGCAGTATGCCTGAGATTGCCAATAAAATGATTAATGTGCTGAACTATAGAACAAGTTCCCAGCTCATAAAAATGGGAATTGGAAATAGGACAGAAACCATCTCACTAATCAAAAGGGTCCTGACATTGAGAAGCCTAGTCCAGACCCTGGAGCGAAGAGTCCAGGACATGCAAGCAGATGTCAACAAATTTCAAAACAGGTTTCTGGCATTACAAAACAGAGGTCTGCCTAGTCTGCTGGAGCCATCAGGAAAATTTCTCTCACATGAGAAATATGCCAAGAGAGAAAGCACTTTTGCACAAAATCAGATCTCAGAGGCAGCCAGTTCATCAACAGAGACAGGGCCAATAACAGGGCAGATCCTCTTCAACAGGGTAGAAAATTTATTCTTTATTCTGAATGAGATCACACACTTATTTGATGAGCCTCCTCATTTTTACAAATATACAGAGGCTGATGAGACCATGGGGTCAATTTTGAAACATCAGTTGCCTGCACCAGATGTGTGGGAGGAGTTGATATGATTACTGTTAAATCAAAGTCAGTCATCGTGATTTTGCTTTTTGAAAATATTTCAATTTTTATACACAGGAAAATAAAGACACATCAGCAGGTATGTAGAAAGAGGCTGAGCCAACTCAGCACATGTATTCGGCCACCACGGCAGCATCAGCAGTCACAGGTGACAGGGCCAAGAAGCTACAGGAAGATACAGCTGCACGGACACGTCATTCAGCAGTTACTCCAAAGCGCTCAACCGACTCTGTGAGCTCCAAAGGTCAAAATTGCTCTAACAAGGAGTTAAGAGCCTTTAAAGTGCACTAAAGATTGTAATAACTTCTCATCTGCAAACTCTGTACGAGTTAATGAAGATATTTTCCCTCTCAGATGACTCAATGCCTGAGATATTTTGTAATAGACCTCTATATATTCCCCCTTGCATTTGTTAGTAAGAGTTGGAGATTGGATGTAAGAAATCTTTTGATATCTATTCTGCTCCTCTTCTACTGTAAATCTTCAGAGAATTAATACAAAGGATGATGGGATTTCCAAAGCTTTGTGTCTCTTGATGTCTTGCTGGTGTATGGCTGAATGTTGTAGGATTCCTGCGTATTTCATGGCTCAATAAGTTTTCTTGTCACCCTTTGCTATATGTTCATTATCTTTCATATATCATTCACGTTTTCCATGTTTTAAATATCTAATAGCAAGGAAAAGGAATAGTCTCAGGATTTAATCACAGATTACCCTGAACTCCATCTAAGCTATTATAAATGTTTTCTTCAGTTATGGTAATGAAAGTGTAATTCTTAATTGCTACCTTTCACACTATATCAGCACTGTGATCTATTGTTTCAGGAATTCAAGTATTGCTCCTGAGGAATAGGTCCCTTTCTCACATCCTAGCTCAGTAAAGAATTCTTAACTGCTCTTCACTGGTTGATTCACCCTTCACCATCACAATTTACAGTTTGTTTTATGAAATATATAAAGGCCCTGTAATTCCAGCTGCACTAAATCAGGATCTCAAGGAAACAACAGTTACCGACTCCATTGCCCAATGGATTAATTTACCTGCAGAGAACATTTCAAAATTATCAGAAAACATCCTCCCAACCAAACAAAAACAAACAAACCTTTACTTCATAACTAGCCTAAAATCTTCATAGAATAGTGACAAACCTAACAGAGAGAGCCCTCTCTGATTACAGCTAGGCTAGAAGCTGTAATCCAAAGATTTGTTAGTAGTTACCCCGGCCGTATTGCCTTGGGAGTCATAGGGAACAACCTAGGTGTTAACACTTGTATCACCTCTCTTCGTAGGAAGCCTTTATCTTCTTTCATATTTTTTCAAGAACTGTGCATAGGAACTTATTTATTTTCATGAGGTAGAAGATGGATCTTGACTTATTGATAGCAAAAGAGGTTGTTACTTAAGAGAATTATGTTATATATACCTCTGACATACTTGTTAAGGTTTCCCCCCTCACCTTACTCTACTTGACTGGGCTGACAAGGGTTAACCGAATAATAAAATCACTTAGTAGAGTTGGAGGTAATAGTTAACATGCAAGCATTGCGACTTCACTAGGACTCACTTTGAATAGAACATATTTTCCATTAGGGTATCATCGAATAAAGAATCCAATATCACCATAAAGAGAGGAAATAGATAGATAACCAAATGGTGATAGTTGTACAACTACTCTTATCTTTTTATCGGCTTGTCTCATAGCCAAACATAGTTTCATGTGAAGCTAACCTATGAGTGGAAACAAGCAAACAAAGAAAGAAGCAAATATTAGAAGACAAGGCAAAACAAGAAAGGAAAAAAAGACATGAAATCAAAGCAAAGAAAACAAGAAAGCAACGCAAGACATGAAAGCAAAGCAGATCAAACAAGAAAGAAAAGCAAAGCAAGAAAGAAAACACTACTCCTACTCCTATGCTAAATAGTGCGTGAGCCTACTCACATGAAATGGTATTTCCAATGTAGCCATCAATGTATTGGTTGGCCCATGTTGGTGAAGGCATGGTTAATAAGAAATATAAGCATGTAAACTAGCAAACAAAAATATAAGACAATAAAGACAAACACACTCAGATTTTGAAAGTGTCCACAAAAACGAAAAGATTAAATGTGCAAGATTAACATCTTGTAGACATACCATGGTGACACAACACCCTATGTGTAGATGATGAGCATGTACACTCTTTTTACTATAAAAAATGAGCAAACATGAAAGAGGAAGCCAACTTACGTTTCACAAGACTGCTTGTGATGTTAGACTTAGACTCCTCGAGTGCATGAGTGATAGGATCATGTGATTTTGGTGGAGGGAGTGAAATCTATGAAGTAGATTGATCTTCAATGCAAACAGGAGAGTGGTGAGGAGCCTCGTGTGTTTCAACAAATTTATAATCAAAAGTGGAACTAAACTCAGGACAGCGAGGGCCTGACATAAGCATCAATGCAGGTTGAAGTCCCTCAAGAGCTTGAGGGGTTTCCAGTTCATTAGTAGGTAGATCATAAAATATTAGTGGCTTAGAAATATCAACAACGAGTAAATGTGCATCATGATCAAATGAAGGAGTAAAGAGGTCATGACAACCATCATAAAAAATTTCAAGATGTTCATCGGCATCTTCATGATATGACAAATCATGCAGAGGGTTGATGAGAAATAAGAATGTTCACCCTTTGTGTTTCCAGAAATGACAGATGAAAGATTGAATGGATTTTCATAGCAACATGTGTCCTCTTTGTAATGCAATGACATATTGACATTTGGTGTGTCTTGTGAATGATCAAAATTAGAAACATCGGGTGATGATTTTTGCCAAGGAAAATCAAAAGTGGCAACATCACAAGTGATGTCATGATAGAGTGGATGAGGCTTGGATGGAAGGAAGTCATCCTTGACCGTGGGTTCTTCTTCAGATTCCCACACACAGTCATCATGAATGACAACACAAGTTGTCTACACAACGTCAACTCTGTCGACAACTTGATCCTCGTAAGCACAAGATGTGGAGTCGGAATGAGAGAAAATGACATCATACCATTCAAAGGATCAATATAACAAGAGGACGAAGGTTGAAAGAATGAGTTCACATGACAACCAACACTCTTGCAAGCCAAATCTACACAGATATCCAAAGAAAGTTGGGTGGGAGGATGTGGCAATTCAACATATGTGTGTGTACCTTCTCCCACCTGGCACTATGATAGTAACCTTGTCCATCTTAGATTTGGAAGCTCTAACACTGACGTGTGTTGCAAGGGCTTCAAATGATTCTAATATATGTTGATTCTGAGATATGTAAAGAAGATACTAAGATATTTCATTAAGAAATTTCAAGTCAATTTCATCCTTAGGAATTTGACATACAATATTACCAAAGCATTTGTGAAATCGCTCAACAGATTCATCAGGTGCTTTTCATAATTCCAGAATTCTTTTTCTTGAGTTCTTTACGATCATAATGATGGAAAACATGATCCAAATCTCCAACCAACTGATTAAGAGAGTGAATTGATGTGGTGACCAGTGTGACACACCATTGCAGTGGATGCCCTCGAAGCTTGAATGCGAACAACAAGCAGACAATGTAATCTTCATGGATTTCATGCCTTACATGGAAGGTTGTGAAGGTAGCTCTATGTCTAAGCCAAGTTACTCTTCCTTCACCATCATATGTTTTATGTCACAAGTAATTCCAGAGATCCTCAGATACTTCAAAATCATTTCCATCAAAAAGACATGTCGGAGGATTAACTGTAGCATAAGTCATGAAGTATGTTTAGAGATTGAAAACACACTTTGAGAACTCAACGTGTCATCTGGCCTCCTTCTAGTGCCAAAAATTTTGACAGTGTTGGACCCACTAACATGTCTATGGATATCCCTGGTAAGAAGTCCTAACTAGACCTCAAACCATTTGGAGGAATCCCAACAGGTGGAAATTCCTCTTTTTATCAAGTAAATAACATTATTGACAACATTTTCCCAAAAATGTAAGGGAAATCTTGCATGAAATCTCATACTCCTTGCATTCTCCATGATTTTCCTATTCATCCTTTCTTACATAGCATTTTCTTGTGGTGTTTCTAGAACTATCTTTGCTCTGTGAATCTAATGGTATAAATAGTAACTATTAAACTCATTGTTGCAATATTCACCTGAATTACCTAATATAATACACTTCAACCTACTTATTGTCTGATTCTCAACCAAAATTTTCCATTTCTTCAAATTATCAAATAAGACATATTTATTTGTAATGCAAAAAATAATGTTTTTCCTAGTTGGATCATCAATAAAAGTAACATAATGATTAGAGACAACAAAAGATGATACCTATGCTAGTCCTCATACATTTGTATGTACAAACTCTAACTTCTCTTATTTTCCTTCTTAACTTTTAGAAATATAGCTTTTTGTTATTCAACCCAACAATGGATAAAAAAAATTAATAGAAATGATTTTCCATTTTCATCTTCCATAGCTAGTAGTTTGGTTATTAAACTTCTCAACCCTAAAACAATATTTTTCCATTGCTCCCACTTAATCTAGGGAATCTCATTTCTTATGAGTTTTATCAGCAAAATAAACCTTTAGCTTTGTTATCATTTTCTAGGACCAAAATCACATAAATAAAATCAAAATAAGTGTGGGAATAATATATAGGCTAAAGAAATACAAAGGAGACAACAACATATGTCTTAACATGATTTAGGCTATGTCTAGGGAGAAATAGTTAATACTTTTTTTTATTCCATCCAACAAAATGAAGGTGTTACATCTTATAAGACATATATTTCAACCTCCTCTTCTCTCTCTCTCATAGTCTCCTCCCTCTCAATTACAGTGTTATCTCAATAATACATAGATGAAAGACAACTCCCTCATAAAAAATGGTTCCTTCTAGAGGAAAGAAACCCCAGCATAACATCTACCATCAAATTTGTGACCTAATGGTGAACAATCTAGATTAACTATGAAATTACAACATTTTAACAAGCAATTTTTTCTAAAACATTATATTAAGTGGCATTGGCATTAAACTCCCACTAGAGGGGTTTCAAAGAATTTTTGCTACTGCCATTGGAACCAATAGTGACAATAGTAGGGAAGAAAGCTACCCTACACCCCTCGTTACCGACCAATGTCCAAACATGGCTAGAAAAGAAGACCTACGAAATAGGAAGATAGTCAAACTCCATAAAAAACATCAATGGTATAAGCCCTTTGACATCAATGACAACAATTTTATAGGTTTTAACCCTATACAAATTTTACCTACAAATGAATTATCAAAACATAAAATACACAATGGCGAGAACATAAAACAAATACGTAGAGATTTTCCCCTAGATCCCAAAACTGGAACTACCAGATTGATTTTTCATTATATTCCTTTCAATGTTACAATATATATATATATACACACACATGCAAGCTTAATATATATATATATATATATATAATATATATATATATATATATATGTTGAAGCATTCAAAAAGCCCGATCCATTGACCCTGGATTAGAACATAACCATACTTCCCTTGACTAGATCTTCAAAATACCATGGGCAGAAAACCATCATGCCCAAAACCATGTGGGAATAATATATAGGCTAAAAAAATACAAAGGAGACAACAACATATGTCTTAACATGATTTAGGTTATGTCTAGGGAGAAATAGTTAATCCTTCTTTTTGTTCCATCCAACAAAATGAAGGTATTACATCTTATAAGACATCTATTGCAACCTCCTCTTCTCTCTCACATAGTCTCATCTCTCTCAATTACAATGTTATCTCAATAAAACATAGATGAAATACAACTCCCTCATAAAAAAAAGTGTTTCTTCTAGAGGAAAGAAACCCCAACATAACATCTACCATAAAATTTGTGACCCAATAATCAACAATCTAGATTAACTATGAAATTACAACATTTTTACAAGGAAATTTTTCCAATACATTTTATTAAGTGCTGTTGGCATTAAACGCCTACTAGAGGTGTTTCAAAGAATTTTCACTACCCCTCTTGGAACCACTACTGAGACTAGTAGGGGAGAAAGTTTCCCTACACCCCTTGTTACGAACCAATGTCCAAACATGGCTAGGAAATAAGACCTATGAAATAGGAAGATAATCAAACTCCATAACAAACATCAATGGTATAAGCCTGTTACACAACATTTTTTCACTGTTCCTGTACTTCATGTTCTTTAATATTGGAGGACCTCTATAGTGAACCTCACATGCTTTGCCTTCATGAAGAAACTCCCATTGCGTCCCTCTTCATGAGCAAATCTTTTCCGTTTTGCACCATTTTCCTCGAAACTTCTATTTTGCCCAGTTTACAAGATTGGCGCTAATGGCCTTTGTCTCCCTCACACCAATGTGCAGAGATTAGCAGTACTCCTCGCGCTGACCAGAGAGACTGAGTTGTGTTTCAGTCGCACCGGTCCTACTATGCAAATTTTTTTAAATTAGAGCCAAAGCTTCCATCTCTAGAAGCTCTGTAACAGAAGTCTGGTAAATGGCTTGGTTGGATGGGGTCGAGGATGACAGTTTGGGATCCTTTCCCCTATAATGATGGAACTACCTCAAGGGATAAGTCCTTCTCCCATGAGAAGAGGATCCATCTCCCATTGATATTTCCTATGTAAACCTCCCTTCTTCCCAAGCAGAAACTAGTTGCTAGTGTTATAATCATAGTTTTTGGTTGACTGTTGATGTTATTTTGGTTTGGAGTAGACAAGAAATCTATTACTAGTTGTAACTATCTAGTTGTGTGAGGGAGAATTGTGTTTGGTTTGGAGTGAAGCCTAAAGGGAAGAGCCTTAAGACTATTGTTGATTGAGGCTAGTTTTTGGTTGAGTGTTGATGTTATTTTGGTTTGGAGTAGACAAGAAAGCTATTACTAGTTGTACCTATCTAGTTGTGTGAGGGAGAATTGTGTTTGGTTTGGAGTGAAGCCTAAAGGGAAGAGCCTTAAGACTATTGTTGATTGAGGCCATCATGGGATGCTAGCAGAAGTGTGTGGGAACCTAGTCTTGTCAGAGGAAGACTGCAACATCAAGATGAATGGTTGTAATCTCTCTTTGATATTAATACATGCAACTATCGATAGATTTCCTATATGTTTTGTAATATTACATATTCATGGCTTAATGTTTCTTGAATTGTTAAGTAGGTTGAATTGCAATTTTTCTATTATTATGTTTGTATGTTGTTGTTGTTTACTTGTTTCAGGAGCTTGAAGAAGGAAGCGATAGATCGCTGGAATGAGCAAGAGAGGACATCATCAAGAAGGATAGGCGACCAAGAGGTAGGCCCTCTTGATTTATTCTAACCTAAGGAAATCTTCCATAGAATGTATCTATTATGGCTAGACCCATTATTGGACTAGAGGAATTCGATCGTGTCCACACTTATAATTTTACTTCACCACAAATTGGTGACTTCACTGGGGATCCCAATATTTTTGTTTGTCCTGGATTTTATGATTTCATGAGAACTTTCCTAGTTGCACATTTTCCCTTTGGTTCTATTTCTTTTCTCCTATTTATTAGTATGAGTCTAAAATTCATAGTAGCAGATCTGGTCCCTGTATTAATTTTCATTTTTTTCCTTAGCTACCATGATCATTGTGCTTAATGCACTGACAGTCACGCTCGAGTTGCTGAGAAATATTCGCGCTAACTAGCCTCTGGCACTTGTTGTTAGTTAGGAAGTCATGTCAATGCCTTTAAGTGAAAACTAGGGCTTGACAATCTTGGGCAGTGTGTTCTGCGCTGGTGATTTCGACCCCGTAGGCCTTCTTGACCATTTTCTCCTTGATTAGAAAGCTACTTTTCATTTGGTTGTGTTTTATTGTTGGCTTGTCATATTTCTACTTGATTGATTGAGTCATTGAGTGGCCAACGACACTAGTGCATCTAGTTGGTTGGCCATTCAACTGCTTGTGAACTAACTAAGTTGGGTTGTAGGTGTGTTTACTCTTTGCATTTTGTTTTGGTCCTTTTTACAACTTTTCCCTCTTTTTGCACAAGTTTGAAAAAGTTTCGTTTGCTTGCCTAAACATTTCTTTTCCAGCATAGATTACATTGTTGGTCTTGTGTTTGGTAAAGCCGGTGTTTCATTGATTTGAATGAAATTCTCTTTCCATGTTTTCACCTGCTTGAAGAGCTTATTGTCTCAAGAAATTTTTCACTGAA
The DNA here is from genome assembly GCA_000404065.3 of Pinus taeda. NCBI lineage: Eukaryota > Viridiplantae > Streptophyta > Pinopsida > Pinales > Pinaceae > Pinus > Pinus taeda. The sequence goes on from APFE030345336.1 coordinate 10,286, forward strand.
AGATTATATGTGAAGTTTCTTTCGTTGTTTCATGAGAAAGTATGAAATTCTAGCTTGTTGCATCATTATGTTACGATAATTTGCATCTTTTAAAAGACTAGAATTGCATCATCATTGGAAAAAGGAAGAGAAATTGTTGTTTTTGAAAGGGCTAATAGATAACTGCTTGTCAGGAAATTAGGAATTGGAATGCATTTTTCATTAGTTTATTTTTGAAAAAGTAAGGTAGTGAAAGATCATTTTGTTTTCAGTTGCTTGATTGTTTACATTTGATTCAGTAGTTTCTACCCTCTCTAGTGTAGACATTTCATCAAATTAAAAGGGTCTTGTCTCATTTAGTTGCATTTGAGGTTTTTGGAGTAGCATTGCTAAGACCTGAAAACTGAAACTTAACACAAGATCAACTTTAAAATGAATTAAATTAGCCTAAGGCACATTTGACATTAACAATCATATCTAGAAGGTATAGGCTAGAGACGTGTTCTAGCATATTTAAACCTAGCAGTTGTCATTATCATTGACATTAGACAGTGCTAGTATGGATTTGTGCTCCCTATACCATTGAGTATATAATGGGAGACCCCACTAGGCTGCAATCCTTTTATTCTTAGGAAGCCAAGTCAGCCGCCTTGCAAACATGATATACTGAACACATCATTTGGGGAGATTGCCTCGTACATCTTGGTTCACTAGGAGGTATTCTATAGTTCACAGTTACCTAGTAATGCTATTTACCTAGATCATCCAGAGTAGTCATTTGATCTTTTTGACTCATTAAATTTAAAATATCATTCGAGCACTTTTCCTTTTGAGCTCGTTTCCAATCAAAAGTGATAGAGTCATCTTTGTTTCTTTCTCGACTCTTAAAAAATGAAAGAGCATCAGTCTTTTATGCATCTTAATAATTGATTACCCATGATCAAAAACATCCTGTTAGCCTTCTTGACCAAATCGTGAGTTTCCTTAAAATGACATTTTAAAGCCTTGAAGTTATTTGCTCCATCGACTAAGATAAGGTCATTGTGGCTGAACCATCTGGTTCACCCAATTCCTCTTCCTCTCCTCCATGTGAAAGATTCTCTGATGAATCATTTCCTGAGCTACGAGAGTTACTTGAGGACCAAAATGTTGAACTTGCAATTGTTTTGAGCGTTCAACCATTGCCATATCATTCTCTGCCTACTTTTGATACTAGGTTATCTGTTGATCTTAGCCCAAAATCTCTAGACAATCCTGTTCAAACTGTAGAGAACTCGCTGACCACTAACACTTAGCTTGGACAGGTAATATATCCTTTGAACCCTTTGTTTGATGTTGTTGAGATATCACCGCAGCATCCTTACAGTTCGTATGACCAGCCGGGTGTTCCTTTGGAACTATCCCCCAGTACTCGTTTGGCCATTCGTCGTTGTTTACTTTCCAACATGGAACCTGAAGGCAATGCTCCAGTCACATCTCCAGATGAGTTTGAAGTTTCTACTCCACACGCTATTGAGGGGGAAAAATTGCAATTGCAGTTTCGTCCCAAGGGTTTCCCTTTTTCGGAAGGTATTACCGCTAGTTTGCCACCCAACCATGTGTCTTTGGGGCACTTGGTTTGAGGCACAACTAGTGCCTCATCACTTTACCATAATCATGTATGGGCATCAGGCATCAGGCCTATGTCAAGTCCATTCATTAAGAACACGACTTGCCAATAGGCTATTACTTCAGTCCCCGTGCAACTGACCATTCTAAACACTCTTGTATCATCGATCCTAGTTACACGTCAAACACAACCGATAGTTTCAAGGATTGTCTCTGTCAGTTCCTCTGTCCTGCTAGTTAGTGGCTAGATCACGCCATCGTCTGGGAGGGAAAACCTGAATGTTTCTATGGTATTAGGTACCACTAATGTGAGTGGCTCACAAGCTCACATGCTTGGCATAAACCATCCTTATTCTGGTATTATTTATAACCCTGCTAATCTTACTGGATCAAGCAATCTCCAGCACCAACCAGTTCAAAATCTCGTTCGTCTGTCTGGATTGAGAAATTTTTAGTATCAGAAGCCCTGTGGAGTTCAATTCCAATACCAAAATCCTTACATTCCATATGTTTCTCAAGGATTAGTTAATCAACCTTACACCCTCCAATCTCAGGAGTACATCTAGCCTGGCTACGGCCAGATTCAGTTCGGTAATTTCTTGGACACTATTCAAGTATCCTTGCAACAACAAGGACAACCTCTACAACAACAGGGTAGCCTTTGTTACCACAAGGGCAACCTTTTTTGTAACAAAGGCTCTCCATGCAACAACAAGGGAAAATTATCTCGCTGCAAGGTCACTTGCAACAACCACAAGGTCAATCCTTACAATAGTTGCAACAAGTCGCGCAGCAACAAATGTAATATGCTCCGCACACCTCTCAACCCATGTCCTCATAGGGCCAACCTCTACATCCCCAAGGACAAATTTTGCAACCGCAAGGTCAACCCTTGCAATAGCAAAACCAACTAGGGCAACAACAACCCTTGTATACATATAAACAAGGATAACCCTTGCAGGGATATGGTCAAGGTCAAGTCCTATAGTAGCAGGCCCAAAATCCTCATGTATTAGGTCAACAAGTTTAGAGTCCTACTCGCCAAGGCCATCAATTAAAAAAATCCCTACATCCAAGGGAAATAAGCGTATAAACCTTATGCCCAATGATTGCAGGTGCAGAATCCTCTTGTTTAGGGACAATAGGTTCATCATCCATATGTTTAAGGACAATAAGTCCCATATCCATATATCCAAAGTCAACAGACTCAACAACCTTTTAACCTATATGTTGCCTATCAGCAACCTATGCTTGGATAGTTTCAAGGTATTCAAGGTCAAAATCCTTCCTATGGTCAAGGTAATCCATAATGGGGGCAGCCTTAGATACCATATTGCCCAAATCCCCTACTATGGGGCCAAAATCCTTACCAGTAGGGATGGGCTCCTCCCCATGGGCCCGCTTATCAACTCCCCATGCCTTTTAACACTCAATTACCTTTCTTAGCTACACTCGAGTTGCCAAATGTATCACACTTTATGAATGATCTAATCCTTCATTCGTCGTACTAGCCTCCAGTGTCGTCTAAGATACCAAGTGATTACCCAAACTTCAATGGGAAAGATAAAGAGGATCCTCAGGCCCATGTGATGACGTATGACCTCTGGTGCTCGTCGAACTTGTACATGGATGATTCCATTTGTCTTCATTTTTTCCAACAAACCCTCACAGGTCTTGTAGCGAAATGGTAGATTGAGTTACCTCGAAGTACTTACCATGACTTTAACTCATTAGTGATGACTTTCCTCATGCATTTTCAGTTTCCGGTTTGCTATGAAACTGACACCTATTTTCTCACATCACTTAAGCAAGACACTGCGACGCACATCTCCTATCACGTCCATGAATTGATACGTAGATATCGTCTGATCAAATTCAATATTGTTGATCAGTTGCTCACTGAATGGTTTACCAAATCATTCGTAGCCTCCATTGCTCATGATATAACCATGGGTGGATGTGTTACTGAAGACCAGGCCATCACTCGTGCCCAGTACTTGGATCTAATTACTCCTAGTCTAGCACATTATACGAGTTATTACCCAATTCTCCGCAACCATCATCCGATCCTGCAGCATCAAACTCACCTTTTGTTCCTCTAGTCGATGGAGTTATTGGTTCAGTATCCCAAACCCTTGCTAAAACTTCTTCCAAACAAAAGCTAGTCTCCAATGCTGCCCCTAATAGTTCATCTCAAAATCCACCTGGCCCTGGTGATACCTTAGAGGTCCATGCTATCTAGTTTACTGTAGCATACAAATCCTTGAAAGGAAAAAACAAAGGCAAAGACAAAGCTAAAGCCGATGCCCAGAAATAGGGTCCTCCTAAATCGTATGTTGGTGAATCTTCACAACAGAAACCTAAGTATCCTTGCCTCATTTACGAGGAATATCACTACACTAAGGATTGTCCTTGGTGATCCAAAGCTATTCACTTGCTCAAAGGGACCCCTATTTTCCTCAAAGAACCATTTTCAGCTTAGTAGACCCAAATGGTAGACCAACCCCGATCTGCCTCATTCGGATCTCAAGTGTTCATGATGAGCATGCCTATTAATGTGGGTACCTGATCCAAAGACTATCAAACTCCATCTCTAGCAGCTGGGAAAGGGAAAGAAGCTGCACCTTCTTCTTCTACCTCGAGTTTTGGCCCTCTGCAAACTGAGCGCCCTAACCTTGATCCACTATGGGGCCACCTTCTCGACACGTACTGTGGAAATCCTCATATAATCCCAATGCCTGAGCCACTCAACACTATAATATTGTTGAGGATTTGGCTTAGGCATCTTCAGCCATGTTGGATCTCAAGGTACTCCAAAGCTTCCCATCACAGTGGAAATCTTTGCTGTTAGTTATTGGGGGTATCAATCCCACTGATTCCAATTTCACATGTTTTGATTTAGAGAACCATGTTCCATGGATCCCTCATCAAATTTCCTTTCTTATTCACGTAATCATCGATGAGAAGACCATCCACCACATTGTCATTGATGAAGGTGCTTCCACCTACAACATGTCAACTACATGTTGGAAGGATATTGGTTCCCCTGCACTGGACCAATCTCTGAACACTTTGGAAGCTTTTGATGGGTGCGATTCACGATCCTTTAGTGTCTCACCTAACCTTGCCATCACCTTAGAAGGCAAGATAGTGCAAGTCGAAGTATAAATTTTTTACGCCAATCTCAACTATAATCTTCTACTCGGCCAAAGTTGGACTCATGCCTTGCATGCCGTGGCCTCCTCTTTGTTTCGTGTGATCCGTTTTCCCCATCAAGGGAAGATTGTCACTGTCGATCAACTATCTTTCTTTGCCTCTTCCTCCTCGGATGGCAACATTCCATACATCAAACACTCTGGTACTCCCTATGAGAGTGCAGGGGTAGGTCTATTCAAGGATTTTGCCGTAATGGAAAATTTTCCACTCCCACCTCCTCATGTTATCTCTGTCAACATGATCTTAGTCAAATCTGATCCTTGGGTCATACCTACATCAGATCTTGTTGATACTTGGGGCGAGGTTATGCCGCTTAGTCTCACAAAGTCAATTATGTGGAAATTGTTTCTGCTTCAAACTCTACATACTCTGATTCTCATATGTCAAAGACCTCTCTCGATATGGACTCTAAATCCCCTTGGCTTGGCACTTTGGAATCATTTGATCCCTTGGTTGAGACCTTCCTTGCTCATGAAGGTATCATGGAAATCATGTCTCTCAAGGAACCACCATGGATCAATACTCATCATCGCTCCTCATTCCTGCCTCGCCTGGCAATCATGTCTACCACTTTTGAAGAGTCCTCTTCTCCGTTTCTACCGCCAATTGTTAATCATGAAGTATGGTCAGAAAGAAATTTGGGTAATATTACCGAAATGACATCGATTGACATTTATATCAAACCCAGTATCATTGAACATGTTCATATTGGGATATCTTGTTCTCCAGATGAGATCAAGACATATACTCGTCTATTTTAGGAATTTCGTGATGTGTTTGCATGGTCTTACAAAGAAATACCCGACATTGATCCTAGCATTGTGGTGCATGAAATACCAATGTATTTGCACGCCAAGCCCGTTCGCCAATAGCTTCGCCCAGTGCACCCTAGGAAGGTCATTGCTATTAAGGGTGAAGTTGAAATTATTCTCAAGGTTAGGTTCATCTATCCCATCCCTGTTACAGACTAGGTGTCCAATATTGTCCCGGTGACTAAAAAGCAAGGCACGATCCGTGTTTACATGGACTATTGAGATCTTAATCTTGCCTGTCCTTAAGACAACTATCCTACCCCATTCATTGATCAAATCATTGATGAATGTTTCGGGAGAAAGATCTTTTCATTTATGGATAGTTTTTTTGGTTATAACCAGATTAATATTGTGATGGCCGAACAAGAAAAGACAACCTTTATCTACCCATGGGGTATGATTGTGTACAAGAAGCTACCTTTTGGCCTAAAAAATTCTAGAGCCGTGTTTCAACAGGCAATGTCCTATGCATTTCATGATATCACATCATTGTCCAACCTTACTTGGATGACCTTCCCGCTCATTCTCATAAGTGCCAAGATCACTCAGACCATCTTCAGAAAATTTTTCTACACTGCAGACACTATAACATTCAATTAAATCCGCACAAATATGTTTTTTGCATGGAATCATGATGACTCCTCAGTTTAATTGTTTCCAAGGATGGCATTTTCCTAGATCTGCTAAAAGTTGAGGCCATTGTAAATTTACCCCCTCCATCTTCACTACACCAACTCCAGAGCCTGCAAGGAAAGACCTACTTTCTCCATCATTTTATACCCAACTATGCCAGTATAGATATAGGATTTACCCCATTGCTCAAACAAGGAATGCCATTTGCATGGGACGACGTGGCACAAAAATCTTTTGATGATCTCAAGGCCATCCTCATAAATGCTCCTCTTTTTCACCCACCGGACTACTATCGAGATTACTTCCTTTACCTAGTCGCGACCCCTAGCACCATTGCTATGGTCTTGCTCCAAGACGACTACAAAGGCAATGAACATGTAAGCTACTACCTTAGTTGAAATCTCCTCAACACTGAGACGCTTTATGCACATGTCAAGAAGTTGGATTTGGCTGCCAGTCAGGTTGTTCAATGCTTTCAGCACTATATCCTTTTACATAATACTACAGTGATTTTTGAATGCAACCCTATGACCTATATCCTTACTCGCCAGTTTTTGGGGGGCAAGTATTCTAAATGGATCATCATCCTGCAAGAATTCGATTTGGCCTTCACTACAACCAAATCTAAGAAGTCACTTGTTTTCACTAAATTAATTTGTTCCCTACCCTCCAAGGCTCTCACTACTGGTGTAGATGAACATCTTCCAGATGAGACCATTTTCCTGATTAGCACCATTGATCCATGGTATGGTGATATCGTCATGTATCTCCAAACCTCCATGTTTCAGCCCTTGTTGACCAAGGATGATCACAGAAGGATTTGGCATCACTCCCAACTCTACCATATTATTGGTGATACTTTATACCAGTTTGGTGTCGATTCAGTTCTTCGTCAATGCCTTGTGATCAAGGAAGCTGAAAGAGTTCTCAATGATTGCCACTCCAGGGAATGTGGTGGTCATATGTCTGGTTATGCTACATCTCAAAAAATCCTTTGTGCTTGTTATTTTTGGTCGTCTATCTTCAAGGATTGCATTCTTGTTGTTTGTAAGTGCCAAAAATGCCAAATTTACCAACGCAAGATGCGCGCCTCACTCGCTCACCTACACTGGTCTGGAAGCAAAGTTTCCAATCGAATTCGAGATTCCTTCACTCAAGTTAGTTTTTGAACTCCTCCCTGAAACATCACCTCAAGAGGAACTCCTCTTATATCTAGAATGACTAGATGAGACTTGCTGGCTCACTGCCTTGGTTATCAAAGCACAAAAGAAACGGGTGAAATCCCATTTTGATCAGTCAGTCTCCCCTCGCGCTTTCTCTGAGGGCGATTTGGTCTTATTATATGACCAAGCTAACGATAAGATGGGGGTAGGCAAGTTCAAACCTATGTGGCATGGGCCCTATATCGTGAAATGCACTTTATAGAAAGGAGACTATGAGCTTCTTGATTATGAAGGAAATCCTCTCGATAAGCCCTGAAATGGGATTTACCTGAAAAAGTACTATGCCTAGGTAATCTTGCATGGTTACTTATGTACATTAGTGTGTGATTCATTTTTGTACAACATGGTTTTTTGTGATAGTTTTCAAACAACTTTCCTATTTACTATGTTTTTCTTGCTTTGCAGATGTCTACGACTCCTCACGTTGGTTTCATTGATGGTGCTTGCCATAGTACCTAGAACCTATCATCCACGGCATGGGATATTTATGACCCTAATTGTGAGTTGACTGATCTTCAAGGTATCTGCCTAGGTTGTAGAACCAACAACATTGTTGAATATAATGTGGTCATTGAACTATTGTCAGAAGCCATCACTCTAGGCATAAGAGAATTGGTTATCAACCCGGATTCATAGCTTGTCATCCTTCAACTCAATGGGAAATATTCTGTCAGGAACCCTCAAATGTTGAGAATGTATCTTCATATCTATCTATTGGAAAGGAATTTTGATTATATTACATATCATCATATTCCTAGACACATGAATACATTGACATATGCATTAGCTAATTACGTGTTGGATAAACATTTACGAAACATGTAAAAGATAAAACAAATCATTTGTACCATAATAGACAGGAAAATACAACATATACATATACATATAAATATATATATATATATATATATATATATATATATATATATATATATATATATATATATATATATATATATAATATAATATATATATATATAATATATTATAATATATATATATATATAATATATATATATATATATATATATATATAATATATATATATGGTGATAATGTTCGATACATAAGAACCCCAAAAATAATATGTTTGTCTAAAATAACATCTGTGGCATGCAAGCCTCAAAAAATATGTAAGTGCTGGACCTAGGAACTAATCAACATGGCGGTCATGGTAGCATGAGATAGCTCATGAAACATGGCTCAGCAATTGGCAGATCCGATTGGAGACTCCGACCAAGTGTCTCTGGTATTGATGGTGCATGTCTCCTATCCAAGCATACTCTAGGATACCATGAGTTAACCCCTCAAGGTTCCTCGCAATCTCCTCCTTGTTGTCATTCCCTTCCTAATGAGGGTCCACAACATTGATAGGGCGGGGGACATGCCTGGCTATCTAGGACATCCCAGCTAGCCACTCTAGTCCAACATCTGCATAAACAAGAGAAATGTTATAAGCACATATATACCAAAAACAATTTAAAAAATCTTAAAATTTAAAAATTTGATTTTTTACCTTCGTCATTGAAGTCATCTCCATCTGGTAAGGGCATGTCTGTATATCCACGAAAATCAGTGCCGCTATATGTTTAGTCGTCCACGACGATCTTTTGTCATTGTATCCATGAAAATAATACAAGTCAGTATGACATATGCTGACCCCCAGTGATTCTGGGCATCAAATGAATCTAGCGGGCCATCTGCAGATCGTGTGGCATAGGAGGATCCACCTTCATCAGCTGATACTGGAACAATGGTACTCATTCCAGGAAGAAGGTCACAAGTAAAAATCCGAAGTAAAATTGCTTCAGAACTTTGGCTTTGGACAACTGGTGCTTGATGTTCATCTTCATGGCCTTTGCCTAGTTGAAGATCATAGGAGCTATGTAGTCAATAACATAAAGGAAATTTGACTTGTTAGTCTCATGTTCCACCTGGGACCCCAACACTTTGTTGATAGTCAACATAAGCGCCCTCAATGTCAAATCTTGCACACTGGAAATCTCTATCTTTCCACTCTTTTATTTCATGGCCTTAGGACAATGTTTGGCAAGTAAGGAAGATATTCTTGCCCTAATTGAGTGTGGCCAATACAAGTTCACTAGCTCACCTTTGTGAGACAGTCCAGTGATGAAGTAAATATCTAAAGTTTCCAACTCTAGCTCCTAGTCACCAATGACAAAAATCTCCCGATTAATGTCCCAAAGGCTTATCAGGTATCGAAGCAACTCGGGTTGGGCCCGCATCCTTGGCGTAAGGAAGAATTTTAGGAGCTGACAAGCCCTGAAAGCACCCAGGAAATTTGGATCATTCATTGCCTAACTGTCAACATATTCATGTTCTCGTTCCTTCCAATCCACCATTTTTGACGATTCTCTCCTACAAAAGCCACTAATTTGAGTCAATAATCATCATTGGCACATTAAATTCAAATTTAAATAGTAATTTTTTGAGAACATAGGGTTTTTCTCTATCCACAATGTTGGTGCTTATGTTTTAAGAATAATTGTGCTAATCAGTGCAGATGGCTTTGTTAATCACCCTCGACTGGCACGATTCTGTGCCTAGAAATCGCGCCGACCGAGTGCGAAAAATATTTTCAAAAACCTCCCTAAAAATCCAAAAATGGCTAAAATCATAAATAAATAGCATGAATATGGAGCTCAGGGCTTTGGATATTACCTAGAACTAGCAACTTTTCGATTGACCTCCTAGATATCCCGCAATCTAGTCTGAAAAAATTAGGGAAAAAGTGGGCAAAAAGTCCTCACAACAAAGGTAAAATGGTAAATGGTAAAAATATATTTACTTTTCCCCTTTTTATTATTTTTTTTCATGAAAATATCAGGTTTTGTAAATATTTTGACCTATTTTTCCTCAAGGACTCGATAATGCACTTTACCTTACTTGTGCAGAAATAGGTGATGGATGTTCGACGATGATGGCGAGTCATGTTTTAGCTCTTTTGTCAACTGTTAAACTCATATGAAAAGGTTACCAAGTATTTTTCCCTTTTTGATTTATTAAAGAGAATAAAAATAGGGGGTCTGCTTTCACCTCTTTTTCGACCCTTTAAAAGCAAAAAGATGGCTGAGATCTTGTCACTTTGAACTCATTAATGGATGCGAAACATCGTGTGCCTAGTATAATTTTACCTCTTTTTCGGCTGGGAGGCACTATTTACGAAAAAGGTACTCCTTGACTGAAATGGTCAAGCGGTTCTCTCAAGTATTGTTTTCTACCTTTTTGGGCTCAAGAGACACCAACGTATGAAAAGGGACCATGTGGAGTTTCCTTTTATGTGTCTTTTTCAAACTCTCTGAACATGAAAAAGATATCGAGTTACATCTTTGTGGACTCGTTAAACTATTAAATGACATCGAATTCATCAAAATGATGAATGTGAGCTTCTCTTTCCTAGGGCTTGTTAAACTTACTAGGTCAGATTCATTTGAAGGATGAACTTACAGTGCAAGAATATGCTATCCATTTCAAGCTTGTTATTAAAAAATAATTCGGGTACCTGCAAAAAATAGTGGGGTGAAATTTAGAAATCTATCGGTCATGTTGGTAGCTCACTCTTGAACATGATACTCTTTGTTGCGTGTCAGGTTGGGACATCCTCCTTTGCATCGTTGACCTTCTTAGGTTTGGGCCATTCATTTTTTCCTTCTATTTGATCTCTGCGACATCATCATGACCGTCGATCTCATGGATCCAAAAGCTACCAAACTTCTAGTTGTGTCGTTGATATGTTCAAGAGTTGTCCTTCTATAGTTACACTTACCTCTGATTCTCTGTATCGTCCAAAATCGTTTTTCATCCTCCCATCTAGCATCGATGATGTGGGATTCATTATGGACCTCCTTCGACACAGTCGGTTTTCGTCGACTACAACTCATTATCCAAGAAATTTATTGAGACACTCCCTTCCAGTACCTTAGAGCTTTCATGCCCTAATGGCAAGTTCTTTGCACTTGACGACAAGTTCACATCATTGGATTTCAATCGAGTGATTTCACGGATGTTCGACTTCAGTTCCTCTATTCACATTCTGTGGATTGTGTTGATATTACCTTAAGGACCATTGTCATTATTGGTGGTTTCTCTCGTGCTTGTTAATAGTTCACATCATTGACTGATAATCAAGAAACTTTATAGCATGTTTGATGTCAACACATCTATTTGCATGCTAGGATCTGTACTTTGATGGGGTTGTGTTGGAGCAAGACCCTAGACTCAGACCGTAAAAGTCCAGGTTATGAAGTGGCGTGACATGGTTATTATGATATGCATGTCTCTTTTAGATAGCTGGCTCCAACTAGACCATGAGTTATCATATGTGATCCTTCTCATTATTGGATGGCTGTGACCATACCTTGGTTTCATTATAGTCCTCTTTGATGGATGGTTGCGTCCATACCTGGATCCATTTACATGATCATTCTCTGGATGGCTGCATCCATTCCCCAATTCATGTATCATTTTATATCTCAGTCTATGTATATGTATATGTACTTTCTTGTAGTTTTTTCGATGGTAGACCGGTTCCCTGCACTGATTCTAAAGCATTTCACCCCACTCCAGCTCGGCCTTCATGCTTTAGGGGGCATCTATTACACAACATTTTTTCATTCTCCCTATACTCCCCATTCCTTAATCCTGGAGGACGTCTACAGTGAACCCCACATGATTTTCCTTCATGAAGAAACTCCCATTGTGTCCCTCTTCATGAGCAAATCATTTCCGTTTTACACCATTTCCCCTGAAACTTATGTTTTTCCTAGTTTACAAGACCAGTGATAATGGCCTTTGTCTCCCTTGCACTGATGTGTAGAGATTAGCACTGCTCCTCGTGGTGACCGGAGTGACTGAGCTGTGTTTCAGTCGTGTCGGTCCTGTTATGGAAATTTTTTTAAATTAGAGCCGAAGCTTCCAACTCTAAAAGCTCTGTAACTGAAGTCTGGTAAATGGTTTGGCTAGATGGGGTCGAGGATGATAGTTTGGGCTACTTTCCCTTATAATGATGGAACTACCTCAAGGGATAAGTCCTTCTCCCATGAGAGGAGAATCCATCCTCCATCCATATTTCCTATATAAACCTCCCTTCTTCCCAAGCACAAACTAGTTGCTAATGTTATAGTTATAGTTTTCGGTTGAGTGTTGATGTTATTATGGTTTGGAGTAGACAAGAAAGCTATTACTAGTTGTAGCTATCTAGTTGTGTGAGGGAGAAGTGTGTTTGGTTTGAAGTGAAGCCTAAAGGGAATATCCTTAAAACTATTGTTGATTGAGGCCATCATGGGATGCTAGTAGAAATGTGTGGGAACCTTGTCTTGTCAGAGGAAGACTACAACATCAAGACAAATAGTTGTAATCTCTCTTTGATATTAATATATGCAACTATCGATTGAATTCCTACATGTATTTTAATACTACATATTCATGGCTTAATGCTTCTTGACTTTTTAATTAGGTTGAATTGCAATTTGTCTATTATTATGTTTGTGTGTGTTGTTGTTTACTTGTTTTAGGAGCTTGAAGAAGGAAGCGAGAGATTGTTGGAGCGAGCATGTGAGGACATCATCAAGTAGGATAAGTGACCAAGAGATAGGTCATCTTGATTGATTCTAACCTATGGAAATCTTGCTTAGAATGTATCTGTTGTGGCTAGACCCATTATCGGGCTAGAGGAATTCGTTCGTGTCTGCACTTATAATTTTACTTCACCACAAAGCTCTTTGAAATCAATGACAAAAATTGTGTAGGTTTTAACCCTATCTAGAAATTTCCTACAAACGAATTATTAAAACATAAAATATACAATGGTGAGAACATAAAAAAAATACATAGATATTTTTCCCTCGAATCCCAAAACTAGGATACCAGAGTGATGTTTTTCATTAATTCCTTTCAATTGTTACAATATATATATATATATATACTATATATATATATAATATATATATATATATATATATATATATCTATGGATACATGTCGAAGCATTCATAAAGCCCAATCCATTAACCCTAGATTAGAACATAACCGTAGCTCCCTTGACTGGATCTACAAAATACCATGGGAAGAAAACTATCATGCCCAAAACCATGTGCAAAACCCATTCAAAAAACCATAGGTACATCTTCCCACTTATTAGTAGCATGTGTGACTAGTCATTGAAATAATATAACACACACCCAACATTCTCCCACTTATTATTTTGTTTTCCACATGGGGGGTCACACGAGACATTAGTCATTGGTCTAGTCCTGCAATGCCCATTCTTTCTCTACAACAAGAAAACTTCTCAGTTCTCACAAAAATTTTTAATGTATCTGCAACATTCTTCAAAGTTTCCACCTTCACAAGCAACACCTTTTTGTCCTCAACCATATTCCTCACAAAGTGATACCGAACATAAATGTGCTAAGTATTTGAATCATAAGCAGGGTTCTTTGCCTAGAAAATTTCACTTTGGCTGTCACACTCTATCCTTATATACTAACCCTATAGTTGAACAAAACCTATGCAACCAAACTTCTTCCTTGATAGGATGAGTGGCTGCCATGTATTCTACCTCAATAGTTGAAAGTTCCACTATCAACTGTATCTTACTCATCCAACTAACCACTCCTCCAAATAGATTAAACACATATCCACTTGTAGATCTTCTCTGATCCAGATCTCTAACCCAGTATGCATAAAAAAAGTCGTAGATGTCCAAAAATATGTCAAATCCTAGTCTTCCTTGCGACCACAGGTGATAATTACTGGTGCCACGCAAATAACTGAAAACCCACTTCACTATTGTCCAATTCTCCTTCCTTGGTTTTTACATATACCTGCTCAAGGATCTCATTGCATGTGTAATGTCTAGTCTAGTACAGACCATTGCATACATTAGGCTACCAACTACACTTGTATATGGAACACAATACATGTCCTCTTCCTCTTCCTATGTCTTGGGACATTGTTCAATAAATAAGTTTACACATACAGGAATAGGAACCTTCATTGGTTTACTATCATTCATATTAAACCTTTGCAGTATTGTCTCTACATAATTCCTCTGGTTTAACCAGAGCTTCCTCTTTGCCCAATCTCATTTAATTTCCATGCCCAGAATATAGTTTTCATCAAGAAGATCCTTCGTGTCGAATTTGGAGTACGATTGGGTCTTCAAATTCTGGCAAATTTCTTGTCATTTCCAATAAATAAATATTATACACATATAAGAACAAATAAATAATACAAACACCATTTAATTTAAAATAAACATAGTGATCCACTTTCCTTTTGGTGACGTAAAGTCCCTATATATATGTATCAAAATTCTAATACCACATCCTTAATGACTGTTTAACCCATACATAGACTTTGTTAAACTTCATACCACTTCTTTCTTACCCTTCACTACAAAGCCTCTGGGTTGCTTCATGTAGAACTCTTCTTCTAGATCCCTACGAAGAAATGTTTTATGCACATCCATCTAGTCTCTCTAAAAAACAAAAGCAACAACAACATATAAAAGTGATCTAGTGGAAGCTAACTTGGAAATAGGAGAAAAAATATCACCAAAATAAATTCCCAGAACCTAGGAATAACCTTTTTCTACCAACTGAGCTTTTATGTCTCCACCTTTCCTTCTTCATTCATATTTTTATTAAATCCCCATTTTCTTCCAATGGATTTCCTTCCAACTTAAAACTCCACCAGATCCCAAGCATCATTTTTATACAAAGATATCATTTCATTGACCATGGTCTCTTTCCAAAGTTTGCCATCCTCTGAATCTATTGCCTCCCTAACAGTTCTAGGACCATCATCAATAATAGATAAAGTAAAATTTGAATAGAAAGCATATGGAATATGCCTTTCAGGCTACCTTTTTTCTTGAACTGATCTTCTTGAAACTAGAGTTTGTGGCTCTTCCTCTTCTAATTCCAGTTATGATGTAGAGTATGATACTTATTGCTTTAGCTCAAACTCTATCTTCTCAGGTTCCTTAGGTAGGAATTTATGTTTAATAGCATCTTTTACCTCTCTAAACACCACATCTCAGTTGTACATGACCTTCCTTGTTTATGGGTTCCAAAGATTATAACCTTTAAATTCATGGTTATACCCAACAAAGATGCACCTTTCAGATTTACTATCCAACTTGGTTCTTTTCTCCTTTGGAACATGTACATATGCATCACAACCAAATGCCCTTAAATGTGAAAGAGGGGTTTTCTTACCAATCCATACCTCATGTGGTGTCTTATCCTCCAACGATGATGAAGGTGATTTGTTAACAAGGTAAGTTGCAGTCTCCACTGCCTCTGCTAGGAATTCCTTTCCTAACCCGACACCACTTACCATGCTTCTTACCTTTTCCAACAATGTCATGTTCATTCTTTCTACAACTCTATTTCACTAAGGTGTGTATGTATTCTTTTACACACTTGTTATAGAACTCTTCAAATTCCTTATTGCATAACTCTACACCATTATCTATCCTCAACAACTTGATCCTCTTCTCTGTATGATTTTCCACAAGAGCCTTAAGTTCTTTAAACTTGTCAAAGACTTCAATTTTCTTCCTGAGGAAATATATCCATGTATTCCTTGATAAATAATCTATAAAGAAGACATAGTACACTGAATTACCAAGTGATGGAACCGTCATAGGTCCAAATACATCACTGTGCACGAACTCTAATATCCCTTTCCCCTTTTTAGCGCCAGAGGGGAAACTCACCTAATTCTTCTTCCCTATACACAATGTTCACAAAAATAAAAATACAGAGAGCAATGAGAGATACCTTCTACCATACCATTACCATGCAATATTCGAAGGCCCTTCTCTCCGATATGTCTTTTCTCAAGAGACCACTAGATTTTCTGCTCCACTCTTAGGAACCACAAAATTGCTGCACCCATCAATAATAATGCTACCTAGAAGCTTGTACAAAGTTCTTATATGAACTCCCACATCTATATGAGTGCTCACTAAACCATCTTGTAGGTATATTTCTCAAACACTATTTTTACACATGCACCACCCATCTTGCTTAAAAAAATCATATTTCTAGCCAATGCATGAATATGAAGAACACCAAAAAGTGTTCTAATCCTTCCGCCTTGCAACTTAAGCTTGAGTTTTCCACGTTCGATGATTGTGGCCTTCCTATCATCCCCAAAGAAGACATCACCACCATGATATTTTTCATACTCGCATAACCACTCCCTATGGGGAGTAAAGTGAAAGGATGCACTTAAATCAACCAACCATGCCTCATGATCTACAAGTGTACTTGAAGAAGAAGCCAAGTAACATCCCCACCTTCATCTGAGGTGGTTTTCATCTTTGCTGAAGGAGTATCATCAGATCCATTTTCTTTCTCAAGAGCTTTAGATCTACAATTTTTTTTGCAGTGCCCTTCCTTTCCACATTTCCAACATCACTTTATAGGTTTTCCTGGAGACTTAAATATGCCTCTAGATTTAGATCTCCCACTCAAGGACTTTTTTTTTTTGTTCTAGGACAATCCTTGTATAGACAAGGAATCTCTATTTTGGCTCTCTACATTTTTCCGTCTCATCTCCTCGGACAACAGGGATGAGACTATTTCATTACACTTCAAGGTAGTTATATTGCTAACTATTGCAACAACCAGACTATCTCACGAATCTGGTAGAGAACAAAAAAAAATGATGCACTTATCTTCATTTAAATTTTGTATATAAGCAAATAACAACTGGCTTATGACAGTATTAAAGGCGTTTAGATGCTCTGTCATTGAGTCTCCATCCTTCATCCTCAGGTTATACAACTTTTTCTACAAGAAAATTTTTTTCACAAGAGACTTAGATTAATACAAAGTCCCTAACTTGACCCAAAAATCCTTTGCCGTAACTTCCCCTAATACATTCAAAAATACTAAATCTGAGATACACAATCATTTTGTGCTCTTTTCCTTCAAATCTAACTTCACCTATTCTTTTTCTGACATTGTTGTTGGTTTAGTACCAAGATATACCATAATCCAATGATCTTTATCCACCAATAGATCCTCCATCTTAAGCTTCCACAACTCAAAACTCTAAGAATTAAATTTATCGATCTTTATCTTTCAACTGCTCGTCATCTTCTTTCACCACAAGAATCAATATCACCCACTAAACAGGGTCTACCATAGACTCGAGAAAAACCCTTCAGTAACAAAGGCATCACCTTCAAGCTGAAAAACTTTCATACCAAATGTAGGTTTTAACTCGGTAAAGAAATTACCTACAAACAAATTCTTAAAACATAAAATATAAAATAGAGATAACATAAGACAAATACATAGATATTGTCCCCTGGATCCCAAAACCAAGACTACCATATTGGTTTTTCATAACATTCATTTCAATGTTACAATACATATATATACATGCCAAAGAATTCTTAAAATCCAATCCATTAACCCTGAATTAAAACATAATCATAGTTCCCTTGACCGGATCTGCAATATACCATGGGAAAAAAGTCATCATGCCCAAAACCATGTGCAAAACCCATGCACAAAACCATAGGTAGGTCTGCCCACCTCTTAGTAGCATGCGTGACTAGTCGTGGGAAGAATATAACACAGCCAATAAATTTGTTCAATAGTTTAAATAAATTCATTATTTCTTATCTTCAATTAGATAATATAATTAAATTATATAATGCAAATATAAATAAAAAAATTTAAATAAAGGTCATGAAGGCTTAGACGTTTTCAGTTATATTTGTCAAATTAAGAGATATATAACAAGTGAAGTGTTAGAGGGATTAGGGTTTATGGTATAGATAATGAGGAGTTGATAGCTATAATAATTATAAAGTGAATGTATATTAGTATTTAAGTTGTTTTTTGTAGATCGTGAATAAAGACAATCCTCTGTAAAAATTAAGATAAATTTAAAATCCTTATTTGTTTACATTGTAAGATCAATTTCCTAACATGGAACATATTGTCAAATACTTTTTGGGAGCTGGCACCCTCCCCCTATTATTATACTATTAATATCCTAATTCTTTGTTACAAAAAGTGTACACAAGATACAAACTTAGAAAAGTTCCATACAACTTTTAGAAATGTTCCTTCAACAACACTTTACCCCATTTTTTTAACACAAAACTTCATAATCAACTTAAAAAACTAACTATATATATATATATATATATATATATATATATATATATATATAATATATATATATATATATATATAATTTAATTTATCCGAAATATATTAAAATTCATGTTAAAAAAAATAATAATAAAAATATTATTTTAATTATTTGAAATACTAAGAAAAAATACCCTCCTCCTGTGTTAAAATAAAATACTAGAAATGTGATCATCAACTTTAATAACTATTACCACTCATTGCTATTCTACATATCCACAATAATTATCCTGGATGACATAAGAATTTGGGATTTTGCAATCCCATTTCATTCTAGATTGAATTTGTAGAAAATTGATTTGTGAAAAGAAAATCATAGCCACTATTGTGAATTTTAAGATTCAATTCTACGAATCAAAATGGAAAAGCAAGAGTTGCAAAGTGGCAAATTATTTACCAATGTGCTGTATCTTGCAAGTGAATGAACTTTAGGCATATGAGATGTTCAGGTGGATAAATGATATTGAAACACCTCAAATCAAAATTACAATTATGATGGAATAATGAAAAAAATCTTGTGGTATTTTTTTTTCAAAAAGTGTGTTTTCTTACTAAGAAAGAGGACATTGATCAAAACATTGAAGACTCTAAGGACAAATTACTCTAGAAAATCTCAATGGAGGGAAAAGATAAAATAGGAAATTAATGTGTAGAAAGATGTTTTCAATCATTGGAGTGAATATAATATTTCAAGTTTAATTAGAAGTATTATCTGAGGGGATCAAATCCCTCAATTTGCAAATATTTTTCAATTAAAATAGAAATGTTTTCACCATCTTAGCCGTCTCCACACATGCTATATATATATAGTTTGTGTGCGTGCAAGTGTCATGTGTCTGTTGAGATTACAACAAGATGATGGAGCTTAGTGAAAAGAGTCGCCTTCACTAAGTGGGCCCGCAGGCAAATTATGGCGCAAAGTCTATTTTTAGACATATGGATCATGTCTATGAGTTGCAGGATGCTGTTTATGGATAATTGGTCAAGTTGGTAAAAATAGATGGACTTCTATTTTTAGACAACAGCGGTGACACTGTCAAGTCTAATTATAGAGCAGTGAAATATTATTAGCTTATAATAATATTTAGACTATAAACTTTACCTTATTCTCTTGGAGCACTTCAGTTTGAGCTACAGATGTGGCACATGCAGTTGTCAGAAGGAAATAGATTTTCTTTGTGGGTCAGTTGAGTTGTTGCATGCATGACTTCAGTTAGAACTCAATCAGTTGAGTTTGGTGGAGTTGATTGTGGAGTTGATGGAGTTGTGTTCAGTTTGACTTGGTTAAACTAGTTGTAATTAGTCTAACTACAAATAGACTAATGACGAGTTGTTAAAATAACTATTAACTCATAATGCAACTAAAGAATACATCAGTTAACTCAGTTACATGTTAGTGCATGTTCAGTTCAACAGGGACAGGTGTTAGAGGATCAGATTGCTATCAGTTGTGACTATAATTGTGCATGAGGATTTGCAAAATCAATGGGATTGAGTTATGCAAATAAGAATTGGCCAATACCAAGTGATTATAGCTTCTGCTCATGTGATTCCTAGTGTGAGTGATTATTTTGAGGTAAATACGAGTTTGGTTCAACCATTCTCATCCATTCTTGAGCAGGTATTGAGTAGTGGAGGCAGGAAAGCAATGGAATAGATTTGGAGATCAGATCTGAGCTGTATTGTGTGTAACAGGTGGAGATAGTACTGGATACTTGTGAGAAGTATTGACTATTGTAATGTTACATGTTCACAATCATTAATATACAAATAGTGTGGGGATTTCAGCTGTAAGCTTTCCTCGGGTTGCATACTGTGTTAATGTGTGCATGCTCTTGATGTTTTATTGTTATTGATGCTGCTATATTGATGATCAATGTAGAGGAGCCTATGTATTGTGTATGTATTCCGCAATAGTACATGATCAGGATAATCTCCATTGAATATGTGTTTATTATTAAAAATATTTACATGGTATCAGAGCTATTGATCATCAGATCTACTATTCAGGAAGTGTTTACATTCTATTTCTTTAGGCATAGTCTGTAATTGGGCCAGGTAGCCTCTGGATTCATCCTTCCTTTCAAAGGTGAGATATCTGGTGAATGCCCATAAAGTCAATCTCTGTACAAGAAATACCTTGTTCTCATGAATTCTATATCGGAAGTGGTTGAGTTGGATCTGGTGGAATTCGAATTTGCAGCAATGTTTTCTTGGTGTCAAAACTAAGATGTCTTTCACAGGATTGCAATTGGAGTATGCCCTTGAGGGTGTTGGGTTGTGTTATATTCTTTCCACATAGTTAACAGGGGGTTTGAGGGGTACCCGTAACCCCATTTTATGGGGTCCGGGGTAGCGCCCCAAAAAATTCTGGTTTTGGACCCTATGTTAGGTTGGGCGGACCCACCTATGGTTTTGTGCATGATTTTCGCACCTGTTTTTTGGACGCGATGGTTTTTGGTCCATGGTATTTGATGCGATGGTTTTTTTGGTCCATGGTATTGGACGTGATGGTTTTTCGGTCCATGGTATTGGATGCTTCTTCATGTATAAATATGTATTGTAACATTGAAAGGAATATAATGAAAAATCAACCTGGTAGTCCCGGTTTTGGGATCCAGTGGGAAATCTTTGTGTGTATGTGTTTTATATGTTATGCTCTCGCATTTTTATTTTTCTTGTGATTTAGAATTCGTATGTAGGTAATTTCTGTACTGGGTTAAAACCTACAAAGGTCAATACAAACTATATTGCATGGAAGGACAGGATGGAGGCAGTATTGGATGATAACAGGCTGAAGGAGTTCATAAACACGGGTGTCCCAAAGCCTACTGATGCTACTCAAGATGATGCTTGGCAAAAGAAGACCAAAAAATGTCGAAGGATTCTGTTGGAGGGCGTGAAGGATCACATTGTATCCAGCCTCCATGGAAAGGCTACTCCATATTTGATGTGGAAATCGTTAATAGAATTATTCCAAAGCAAGAGCGATCAG
>APFE030345344.1:6300-90180 GCA_000404065.3 Pinus taeda
ATTGTCCCATAACACAAATAAATTCATATCTCCATGAATACTTATCGGAATCGAATGATCTTTAGATCAATCCTACACCTCTCGATGAGAGGGATCCAAGAAAAATATCAGTGTCCATTAATAAGATGACCCACATGGAGTTTGGCTCCAGTTTCCAATTTTAACACTCCCTCTCAACTAGGGAGAACTCCATCCGCAGATCCATATGTCTGACTATACTATTTCTGTCGTCAGTGCCCTGCACTGCTCTGCTCTACTCTGCTTTGCTCTGCTCTACTGAGCTCTACTCTGCTAAGCTTTGCTCTTCTGAGCTCTCCTATGCTCTGCTAAACCATGAAGAAGAAGAATTGATCAAGAATGTCTCTTACCATTCTCTATTGGCCCGAAGTGAGTTTCATCTTAATAGAGTGTGTCATATCTGATCCGGATTTAAACAGGAACGCAATAGATTACAGAGATAACCATAAATATAGAGATGCAGTGGAAATAATACTTCATTTCATTAATGGAAAATACTGAAATATGCTTACAACCAGAAATGGAAATAAACCAGCTAGGGCGATGGTAGCTTATCTCTGAGAAGAGATGTTGTGACTACATGCCTCTGAACTATTCCGAACTGTGTTACAATGAGGCTCGAAGGCCTATTTATTGTTGAGAAACAATGGAAAACCCTTCACATTCCAAAACCTACCCCTAGAAGATGAAACGCCAAATTGTGGTCCCCGTTTTGGGTAAATTGGTACATCAATTTCCCGGGGTCGTAACTTTGGCATACGATCTCCGTTTGACGCGTATGATAGCTCGTTAGAAAGATCTATCCGAGAACTACCACTTTGGGAAGGGCAACATCGGTCCAAGGACCCATGTTGCCCCCAGATTTCCCATAAAACATCGTTTAGAGCCTCAAAACGGCTCCGGAAGTTTAGGACCCGAAAAACTGCTAAAAATAGTAAGTTGTGCTACAATTAAGGAAACTGAAAATGCTGAGAGAAACAATGATGGGGGTCCAGATGGACTTGGTAGGTGGCCAACAATATCCACCTAGATCAATATCACTCTTACCGACCCGAAGTCAGTTTTATTGATCCCAGATCAATATCACAAGAGAGTGTCTTAAACCACTCATACTGATCCCAGATCAGTTTCATTGATCCCAAATCAATGGAGGTCATCCTAGCATAGGGAGCACAGTAGATACAACGATGCGTCCATCGATAGTACTACTATGGTCCCTAACCCCATTTCCCTGCTCATTTTTAAAATGAGAGGTACTTCCCATGAGTCCCAGACTGCATGGGCAGGATGCCTCAACCAGAAAACTAATCATCTTGTCCCACAAGAGAATGAATGATCCTGTCCAACAGTCACCATAGGATAACTAATCATCCTGTCCCAAAGTCGTCATGGGGTATCACAGGGGAAGGTTGAACCTTTCACCCTGTATATAGCGCACCACCAGGGGAGGGTGAGTCGCCTTGTGGTCGTATGTCACTCTAGTAAGTACCCCAAGCCCCGAGAGCTCCCAAAGCTCAATTCATGCAAGATGCGGGACCCTTATAAGAAGGTCTCTCAACGACTCCAAGTCATTCGGGAAAGTCACAGATTTGACCTTTCCCCAGGGCTTCGACAAAATGTCTGCAACCTGTACATCCGTCTCAATGCGATGGAGCCTCCTCGCTCATTGACTTACCATATCCCAGATAAGGTAATATCTGATGTCTATCTGTTGGAGCAATCATTGAATATAGGATTCCTCAACAATCGAATCCCCCTTGGTTGTCACAGAGGATCACAGTGGTATTCATCATATGTACAAACAACTCACTGAAGAGCTTCCACAACCAGGCAGCTTCATACGAGATCATACTCGTAGATATGTATTCAGTATCGGCGGTGCTTATAGCAACTGACTCCTACTTCCTGCTTGTCCATGATATCAAAGCAGAACCCAAAGAGAACCAGCACTAAGAAGTGCTCTAGTGATCCTCCACACTGCCTGCCCATTTAGCATTTGAATAATCATGTAGTGTCATATTTCGGCAATGTATCTCAATCCATGAGAGATTGCGCCCCGAAGATATCTCAAAAGATTCTTGGCACCAATCTAGTGAGGGTGAACCAAATATGAGCTCACCATGCTAACTGCAAAACATATGTCCGAACAGAAGTTCACCAAGAACATCAATACAAATGAGTTTATGAAACTCAAGGCATTTCCCAAATCTGGTCCGGCAGCATCACCATATAACTTATGAAAGTTAAGATCCTCGAGGTAGTCACAGGCTTGTAATTTACCATTCCACATCCAGAATCCAACTCCCTATTGCTTCTGCAAGTGAGAGGTTCTGCACCTATCTGAAATAGGTCATCCTCAGAAGGTGTCAGTATGAGAGGTCTATCATGCACAACCTTCAAATAATGGTTTTGATCGAATTCACTCTTAGTGAATCTCAACTTTCTTTGATATCTATCAATCCTCTCATATCAAACCCGGGCGATTTGCTTCAAGCCATAGAGGGCTTTCTTCCACTGGCACACATGAGATTCCCAATCATGAATCTCAAACCCGTCAGGTTTTTCCAAACCTGTGGACCTGCCTCATGAGGGGAATGGTCCCCTTGTAAGATTTTCCCTTAGGTACATCTCAGACATGTACCTTCATGGTCCTTTTGAATTCAGGCATCCCTGTCATCATCTGACTTACAGACCTCCGATGCTATGTGTCAACTGACATGGTCCCCAATGGACTTCTTGCCAACCCTGAACTCAAAGATAAAAGCATCTTTGAAAATTCTATTTCCAAACATGTACCTTTCCATCGATGAATGCCACCCTAAAACTTTTGACTTCCATTGCCAAAATGGACACCAGGTTCTTCTTGCGATCAAGTACATAAAAGAGATTCTTGTAAATGAATCGATTTACCCATATTCAATTGAAGGGTAACATTCCCTACACCCTTTCCAAGATAGGTGGCATTGACTCCAAGTATAATCCCACGGTTGTTTCCATCTCTACCAAATTTGAGAGAGCACCCTTCTATCCGATGAGGTGCCTTGAATCACTACAATCAATAAGCCAGATTCCCAAAGAATCTGAAGGAGTGCCAATACAAGATAACACTTCTTTATCTTATCAGAATCAACATTTGATTCTTCATACCTAGGGTTTCTTGCTTTCTCTAAAGAGTTGGTTGTTTCCTTGATGACCTGCATTACCTATCATTCCTCTGATCATTGAAGATGTCCCTAGAATGATTGTTATCATCATCAAGTGATGTGTCCCTGCCATTTTGACACTCCTCCGTATAATGGTTGAACTTATTGCAACCAAGGCATCTACCTTTCCTTCCACCCTTAGATCCAGACTTCCTAATGAAGTGATCTTTAGGTAGCCCATCAGAAGCTTCCGCTGCGCTATTCTGATAATATTCTATGCTTCGATTTCACCCTCGGTGAATTTGAAGAGGGATAAGGAATCCACTAATCCTTTTGTCTTTTTCCATCTATCTTCAGTGATTGCTCTTTCACTCTTACTTGGGCTTTGTCTTCACCTCATCTCCGATACCATGTTAAGTTTAGGTATGTTCTATGCTTAGAGCAATTTATTTCAATTTTCATAGTTAGCTCAATATCTTTTCCAGATTAACAATCACATCAGCATTAAAGTAAACTGAAAATAGAACATAAACATAAATCGTAGAAGACAAGCAACACAAGAGGACACAAGATGTGGCACTAGCTAGGGACCTACCCCAATGTGGGGAAACCCTTGATCAATTCTTCTTATATGTTCTTCAATAGTTCAATAGAGAGAGAGAGAGTGAGAGATAGTACATTTACAACTGAAGTCAACACTTTGACTTATCTAGATGAGAGCATAGATCATCTCTAAGAAGATGATACATGGGATCAGTTGAAGACATGCTACTTCAATTGATTCTCCAAGGTGACTCCTTCACCTATCATGATGTTGCATCTCGTCATCATGTTGCGCATCACCGTGCTGCACCATGTTGCACCCATCATCACAATGCTGCATCTCATCATGCTTTATCGATCATGATGATATCCATCATTGTACTGCATCATGCACCATTGTTGCACCATGTTTCCATACTGACCTATTTGTTTTCCACACCTAGCTAGCTTGTTGTCCTGAGAATTCTTGTTGTCCCTAGCATGCTTGTTGTCCCTGGCATGCTTGTTGTCCCTGGAATGCTAGTTGTACCTGCTGCACTAAGTATCATGATGTTGTCCCAATGTGTTATGCTAGCAGCACTATGAAGTTGCTATATCATACTAATGTACCTCACCATTGTGCTTCCCCTCATTATGCTATGATACACTTCATCGTTGTACCCATCATGTTGTAGCATTCATCAACATGTTGCTGCAATATATCTGTTTCTTGCAACATCATATTGCTTCAATGTATCATCATTGTTTTCTCCATCCAAGTGACTGTACTATTATCAACACAGTCCTAACATATGTCACCTTGCTGGACAGACTTCAACGTATACCCTTCAACACTCTTCTCCATGTCATACAAGCCGCTTTCAAACTTTCCTTCCTCCATGGCTGTGACTAGGGCATGCTTGAATGGTCTTCCTTTATATCACCTAGAGGACTGCAATTAGGGCAGCATAGAGCTTCTTCATAGGGTTGCGTATAGGGCAGCATAGGGCTCTCCATAGAGCTACGTATAGGGCAGCATAGGGCTCTCCAATAAAGATGTGTATAGGGCAGAGTAGGGCTCTCCATAGAGTTGTGTATAGAGCAGCGTAGGGCTCTCCAATAGAGTTGTGAATAGGGCAGCATAGGCTCTCCATAGAGTTGTGTATAGGGTGGCGTAGGGCTCTCCAATAGAGTGGTGTATAAGGAAACGTAGGGCTCTCCATAGAGTTGTGTATAGGGCAGCGTAGGGCTCTCCATAGCACTGTGTATAGGGCAGCGTAGGAATTCTCTTTTAGACCAGTAATTAGATATCTCCTTGCTTTATTATGTAGGCTTCCTTCACTGCGTTAAAATCTCCTCCATGGTAGTGTAAGGATCTAGGGAATCCTCTAGGGCAACGTATCCTCTTTAGATCTCTCCTCCCACCAAAACCCAAAGCCAAGTGGAGACGAAGAGATCACCAAGAGTATGTGTGTCCAAATGACTTTCAAGGCACCTCTATTTATACTAAAACGTTGAGCACAACTACGGTTTATTTGGTTGTTGGCCGACCTTGATGAATTGTCCCATAACACAAATAAATTCATATCTCAATGAATGCTTATCGGAATCAGATGATCTTTAGATCAATCCTACACCTCTCGATGAGAGGGATCCACGAAAAATATCAGCTTCCATTAATAAGATGACCCACATGGAGTTTGGCCCTAGTTTCCAATTTTAACAGAATGGGAGTGTAGAAGCAGTGGTGAGCCTATTAACGTGTATTTGAACATAACTCATGGGCATTTTTTGCAACTTATCAAAGATACATAAATAGTTATGTGATTTTCTCAAATAAACCTACTGCGATCATAAACTTACTTCATAAACAGAAAATGAACATGAAGCACATTCAAGAAAAACAACATGTACTGCAATATACTAATATATAAGAGTCGAACTAGTGATTTTTATTATTTTCTCCAAGGAAGTCGAAATGGTTCTCATGTCTTTTAAATATTACATCAAACCAGTTACAAAGTAATTGTAAAATAACTACCTAACTATCTTTTAACTAAATTATGTAAAATATTACAAAATAAAAGTTTCTCATGCTCGTGAATTCGTATGACTAGTGGAACATTGACTTTGAGGATTGGCGCATGGTTCCACATTTTGAACTTTGAATTCAATAGGAGTAATCAACCTTACACATTTCTTCCAAAGTATTGGATCTAGAAGTGTGCAGAGGATCATATTCTGGAATACAACTTTCAAATTTGATAGCTTTGTATAATTGGGCTCTGTAGCAAACAACATTTTCATCAACCACAAAAGTTGGAAATCCATCTGTGTATTGTTCGCCATAGTTCTCCCCTTCAATATTGTTGTATTTTCATGAGTAGTATCTGCGCTACTTTTGATAACCACAATTTCATTTTCATATAAATCCCAAGAGAGTAAGTTCCCTTGCTAATCCCAACAACTGGGTAAACCAACTCTCATCCTCTGATCAAATTTAGAATCAAACAAAGAAATTAGTCTTTGAATTGTTTTGAGTTTATTTTCAGCATGAATACGTAATATATTATTTTCATTCATTTCTGCTAATTTGCATGATTAGTGTAGCTCTGTCTATAATATTCATTGTCGTCAATTTTGTTGAATATTTCTCATTTAAATACTTAAATATATTCTTGGCTTTAAGTGATTCTCTTTGTACATGTTGCTTACATGTATGAATAATCATTTTAGATCCTTTTATTATGATCTTTTCTTGTGCAATAGTATGAATATATTCCCATATAGATGGATCTGTGGAATAATATCATCCCAAGTAATCTATCTGGATTCAATTAGGGAAATATTGCCCTTCATCTTGGCTTTCAAATATTTCATCTCATCAAGAGCATCTTGGTTCTTAATGGTATATTGATTAACATTATCCTTTCTCATATTTGATTGCCTTTCCTGCCCATTTAGTTGTTCCTACATTGGAGTCAAAATATCCTGAGTTTTCTTGAATTCATCTTCTGAGATCTTGAGCTTTGCCATTGCGCTTGTTATTTTTTCTAAAGGGTCGTCTGAGTCTACCTAAACAACAATATTACAAACATGGCTCTTCACTAGTTATTGTATACTTTGCACATGTTCTTGTAAGACAACAACCTCTTTATTTTTGTCAACTAGTTTTGTCATCAACAATTCTCTCTTTTTCCACTTGTGCTAATTCATTTGTTTGAGCATGCTTTGTAGCATGCATTTTTAGCTTTTTCCTTAATGATTATATTTTAGATTTCATATTTTGTAACTAGGTTTTGATGATTTCCTTGTCCTCTGGATCTATTCCTAATATAACAACCAACTTCTTATACTCCTCATTTTGAACATGCAGAGCTCTAAAGTTTTCTTTTTCTTGCTTGAGCTAGTTTGAAACTTTCTCCAAGATGTTTTCTACTTTACTAATTGTTAAAGAGATTTTGTTCAAGTCACTATAGAGAATATTTCTTGCTTTCCTGTGCAAATAAATTTTGTCAAGCAGTGGAATGCCAACTACATTTATGGGCAAATCCAATGTTTTAAAATCAGGTCCTAAAGGGATGGATTGAACAATTGGATGCATGAGGGACAACTTCAATTGA
Source organism: Pinus taeda (assembly GCA_000404065.3). NCBI lineage: Eukaryota > Viridiplantae > Streptophyta > Pinopsida > Pinales > Pinaceae > Pinus > Pinus taeda. The sequence goes on from APFE030345344.1 coordinate 13,607, forward strand.
TTCCTCTCCAATTCCATAGCAAAAAGTAACCTTTTCTAATAAGTTGGGATTGCTTGTGCTGCTAGTTGAGTTTCCATATTACTCCTCACCTTATAACTCCTTTCCTCAATTTATTGATAATTCTTCTACAAATTTTCTATTATTGAGGGAGTTTCTTCAATGGATAATGTTGTCAAATCACTAGAAATTGAGGAGGAAGTAAAGCACTCTACGTTTTCCAACTGCATTTGGAAACCAATTTAATAGGGCAATGAATATGTTAATTCTCTTAACTTGATCATTTTTTGTGTTATTTTTTACTTATTAGCTTTTTTCATTATTATTCCAATGTGCAATACATCAAAAAAATACCAAAACAGTAAGAACAGTAACACAATATATAGGCTACAAGCCAAGTCCAAAACACCTCCTATTGAGGGGAAAACCCATAAATCTCTTCTTTCCTTAGATCTTTTAATTGATGAATATAATGACCTAGTGAATCAGGCAAATACCCTCCAAGATCAAGTCTACCATGGCCTCCTGATACAATATGTTCAACCTCGTAGTAGATCCGAAATTCTTCTCCCGATAAATTACTGCAACTATCTAAGAGACTTCAATCTCCCTCTAATAGCCTTCCTCTTGACTTCGCTTGCCTTGTCTTGTGTCTTAGGGCTACTAAGATGCCCTAAGGGACCTTCACTTGTCTTCCCTTCTCTTCTGCTACCAAAATCAAACCACAAGAGATCACAAAGTAGAAACCCTAACTTTTAACTTCCCAAGGGAGATAGATAAGGCCCAAAAACACTTCAACTTCCTCTTCTTTGACTTCGTCTTCTTCTGATTCTCCGCATAAGAGATAAGTGAGTGAGTGATCCAAATGGAGGATGAGTTCCTTTATATATATGCTTCTTCAAGGGTGGACATGGCTCTTCTTGTAGGCCAACTTGACAGCTTTTTAGGCCGACTTGATCTTGGAGGTATTTTAACACCTAAAAAAAATAAAAAATTTACAATTTACAATGTGCCCATAAGGTCTTCAATATATTAAAATGACTCTTATACTATGAAAAACCCTAGAATCACTTAATGAGTGCTTGACCTATAAAATAAAAAAACTTTAACATGAAACCCATGCTCCAATAATAATAATAACTTCTTTTCATTTTATATTTACAAGAATACATTTCACACTTATGAAGACCGCAACTAGTTACACATTTTTCAACACTCCCTCTTAACTAGGGAGGTATTCATAAGAGGTACATGGTCATTCTCAATCTAAAGAGATCTCATAAGAAGAGTCATATTGATAACCTATCTATCTAGCATCATATTAACTAGCATTGTCACATAGCATGGCCTTGAATAACAGCTCTATCTCTCCATAAGATCAGAGCACAATGCTAGCGATACCAATGATGTATAGACACCGTCATCATTGTCTCCCAAGGTACATACTCCACCTGGGTGTTCACGGAGTATGACCTTCCATTGGAATATTCTTATCTTAGGTAGTTAATCCTCAAATAATATCGGTCCACAACTACTCTTATCTTAAATGCCCTGCCACATTCTCAACAAGTATCAAATGCCAGATGGTTACCCAATCCTCCATTCTTTCTTCCCAAGTGAATACAAGAATGTAGTGTTTATCTCTCCTTCTCAATTAGGGAGGTCAAATCAACCAAACCAAGATTGTCCCTTAAGTATACAAGCTTCTTGTTCGGAAGTGATTTCATCAATATGTCAGTGACATGTTCATCAGTGGAGATATACCGTAGATGCAACACACCATTTTGAACTAGATCTTGAATATAGTGATACTTGTTGTTGATATGCTTTGTCTTTCCATGAAACACTGGATTCTCAGACAAACAAATACAACTGGTTTTATCACAAAGTATCACTGTAGGGTTCATCGGTCCTTCAAACAAGTCAGATAGTGGCTTCCTTAACCATGTTGCTTCTCTGCTTACTTCACATGATGCAATATATTCAGCCTCAACACTACTCAAAGCAACGGTGTCTTTCTTTCTACTCATCCATGAGACCATGGAGGATCCTAAACTGAAACATCCTCTCGTAGTGGTTCTTCCATCCTATTCGTGTTAGGATATTTTGACTTCAATGTGATGTCCATCTTTCATATAGATTCTATAAGCTTTCAATGAGTTACTATACCCAACAAATATCCCTTTCATACCGGAAGGATCCAGCTTATTTCTTTTATCCTTTGGTATATGAATATAAACAGCACACCTAAAGATCCAGAAATGATCTACAGACAACTTCTTTCCAGTGAGCACTTCTTCAAGAGTCTTCTTATCTAGAGATTTGTCAGGAAAACGATTCTGAATGTAAAACGATGTTTTTGTTGCCTCTCCCCACGAAAAATTGGGTAGATCTTGATCGTGTAACATTTCTTTTACACTTCCTTCAACAGATCTATTCTTTCTTTCTGTGAATCCATTTTTTTTTGGATTGTATGGGACTATCAACTCCCTCTTAATCCCAGGCTCCTTATAGAATGATATAATCTCTTTGGATGTATTTTCTCCTCCATTATCAGATATTAGTATCTTGATTCTTCTTTCTGTAAGAGTCTCCACTTCAGCCTTGAATTCTTGAAATTTTGTAAATAATTCATCCTTGGTTTTCATTAAGTAAACCCAGGTCTTTCTTGAATGATCATCTATGAATGTGACATTGTATAGATGGACTCCAAGTGATTTTGGAGTCATAGGGCCACACACATTAGAGTGAATGATATCCAAGATTTCTTTCGACTGTGAATAACTACTTCCGAATGGTCTCTCGGTATTCTTGCCCAATACACATCCCTTGCAAATACCTTCATGATCTTCCTTTAGATTTGCGATTCCATCTACTATGGAACTTATAGTTGGAAGTATTTTGAAATGTAGATGACCAAAGCTTCGACGCCAAAGTTCACATGGACTAATCTCAGTGTGAACTAGGGCTCAGTTTAAAAGAGATATTAATTTGTAAAGCCTTCCTTCTTGGATACAAATAAGTTTAGCTTAATATAAGCTTAAGTCTTTTCCCCAAACAACTACTTTTCCATCAATGAAGGCTGCTCTATCTCCTTTGTCTTCTAAACTTGAAATAGAAAGTAAATTTTTGTGCAAACCTAGAATAAATAGAATGTTGTTGAGGTGGATGTTGCTTCCATCTTCGATTTTTATGGAAGTTTATCCAATTCCCTTCACAAGATAGCTTTTGTTGTCTCCAAGTTCCACAAAGTAATCGGATTTTCCTTTCGATAAGGTCTCCAGTCAATTGGAGTGGCCATTCATGTGCCTTCATGCACCACTATCAATTACCCAGATGTCTCCATCTTGGAATGTATGAGAGAGAACTAAGAAGATACCTTCATCCCATTCTTTGATTAATTCCTTATTTGAAGAGAATAAAAAACTCCATGCTCCCTTGATACCTTTCTTGAGATTTCTTGCAATTTTCTTGATGACCTGCTTCATTGTAGAGGAGATCTTCATGATGCCCTTAGAGAACCAAAGTTCTGATACCATGTTGAGAATTCAATAGGGCAATGAATATGTTAATTCTCTTAACTTGATAACTGTTTTTGTTATCTTTTACTTATTAGCTTTGTTCATTATTATTCCAATGTACAATACATAAAAAAGATAGCAAAACAATAAGAACAGTGACACAATATATAGGCTGCAAGACAAGGTCAAAACCCCTCCTCTTGAGGGGAAAACCTGTAAATATATTATTTTATTAGATATTCAATTGACGAATACCATGACCTAGTGACTCAGACAAATACCCTCCAATATCAAGTCTACCACGACCTCCTACTATAATAATTTCGACCTCCTAGTAGATCTGAAATTATGCTCCCCAGCAATTGCTACAACTGTTGCTACTTCTTTATGAGATTTCGATCTCCCTCTAATATCCTTCCTCTTGACTTCACTTGCCTTGTCTTGAGTCTTAGGGCTGCTAAGATTCCCTAAGATACCTTCCCTTGCCTTCCCTTGCCTTCTACTACCAAAATCGAGCCACAAGAGATCCCAGTGCAGAAACACTTCAACTTATTTGACTTCCTCTTCTTCACACTTCCTTCTTTGACTTTTTCTTCTACTTCTTCGCATAAGAGATAAGTGAGTGAGTGATCCAAATGGAGGACGAGTTCCTTTATATATAGGCTTCTTCAAGGGTGGACATGACTCTTCATGTAGGCCAACTTCATAGCTCTTTAGGCCGACTTGATATTGGAGGTATTTTGACACTTTAAAAAAAATCTTTGCAATTTACAATGTGCCCATAGGGTCTTCAATATATGACAATGACTCTTATACCTAGGACAAACCCTAGAAGCACTCAATGGGTGATTGAACTATAAAATGAAATAACTTGAGCATGAAACTTATGCTCCAATAATAACACTAACTTCTTTTCATTTTATATTTACAAGAATACATTTTACACTTATGAAGACCGAACCTAGTTACACATTTTTCAACAATCTGAAGGTCCCTCTGTTAGTTTGATTTGTACCTTTCCCTCTTCCTCTTCTTGGACTCTTGATTTCTTCTGTGAGTGTAAATCATCCATCTATACATCTACCTATTCAGGTGGATTTCTCTTTAGATTCTTCTCTTTTACAATAGGGGTCTCAACATCCATTATTTACTGCACTTCACTGTCTGGCTAGGTTTCTTAATTGGCCATTTTCTCAATTTCTAGTTTTCTTTCATGGAGATAAGGTGCGGAATTTATTTCCAATCTTTTATCTTAAATTATGTTATGGGGGTCATATTTCCACTTCTCTCCTTGATCAAAACAAAACTCCATCATTTCTTCGACTTGTGTTAGGGCTTGTTTGTTGTTTACAATAAAAGGCCCCACACTTGTTTCTAGTTTGAAATTATATCCTTTACATGTTGGAACAAAGTGAAATTGGTCTATAATCATACTTTTCCTTATGAATTCAAGAGAGATAATCCTCATAGGTAAGAATATTGACAACCGATATGGTTTCAGTTTAGCCCCATATAGTCTTATCTTAGTTTATTCTTCAAAGATATACCATTCTCCCACGTTGGTGACTTTACTAAGTTGCAACAATTGTTTTGACTTAGGAAAGATTATTGGATGTTATTGGTTATTAATAATTATATATACAATGGCCATGAATGATGACAAGTAATAATAAAAATCCTCATTACTTTCTTTCTTCTTGACAACACTAGTCAACTCAATCACATGTTTCATTTGAGTCTTTGAATTTATTGTAGCGGCTACAACCACCATAAAAAAATTTGGCTCACATGAAATTTCGGAGCCTACCTTTAATCTTGCAATTGATCCTCCTTGGTCACTGGTAAGCTAATGATTTCAATCTCCCCTCCTTGAACCTAAGAGTTTTCTGCGTTCTCATCTTTATGCAACATGTGTCATTTTCAGGCATAGGGGTCATTGTCTATCATGAAAAGGGAATGTTGTTTTTCTTCAAGGGAAAAAATGTTTGCATGAGTGGATGTCATCACATTCACATGTTTCACACTCACTTCATGCACTCTTGTTATGAACGTTGTTGCACCAAGAAAATTATGTCTTATTCATTATGGATGGTCTACGTTGTGTCACTAAGTGTTTGTGTGCGATCACAATCAAGTCCTCTCAATGTTTACATATGTTTCACTGATCTCGCACTTAGCCATTTTCCCGAGCAACCTAGCCTCATCCAGCTTCTCAGAACTGTGTGCTTTCCTTCTGCAACCATCAAGCTTCCTCCCTTACTTACTGAAACCTCACAGTGTGCAAAGACACCAACCTCCCTTTCATGCTGAAATGCCACAACCCGCAGAGACCCCAGCTAGCACTGCTCTCCAGAAATGCGTAGAGAAGTTCAGCTACACTGCACTCAGAAATTGCACAAAGGTGTCCTCCAAGTGACTATAGGAAAAGGTGAAATGCTGAAATCGATTCTAAGGAGTTGAGGAGAAGGACCAAGGAAACAAGTAATGGAAAAGATCAGGAGCATATGAAAACTCCATCGGAGGCATGATCATCATGAGGGTAAGTATGGTAAGTAAAGAACACCTTCTGAAGTACACCTCTTAGTTGAGTTTGCAGGATGACTTGTCAATGTCATATCATCCTATCCTTAGTAAAATTCATGTGCACAAACACAAAAGGTCATTGTATGTGTTTCTTCTACATGTCTTGCTTCCTTTTCACTTGTTCGACAAATTGTCGTTGTCGGCATGTTGATTACTGTGTCATACTTGTGACCTCGTTCTAGTTATGTTGAAGGTTGTGTTTGAGTTGTGTTCGCTACGTAAACATCTATTGCAGTCACACACGATGATGTAAGCACTATCGTGCAAGTGTTGTCACAGCCGTCTGAATGTTTATCTCAAGTTGTCGCACTTGTCACTTGCACCCATCGGTTAGTCACACTGAGTGTATGTTGTCTTGATGGTTCAAGGTGTCTTGTCATTGAGTCATGTTGAATGTGTGTTAGCAAGGTCATGCATTCACAAGTTCACTCACTCACACACAGTCATTTTACTGAAACTCGGTCGACTAGACCACCCCCAACAGCCAGACCCCCACTGAGCTGCGCTGCGTAGTCTCAACCCTCTGTGATTGTGTACTCCTGTCCAAAATTGCGTAGATCTTGAGGTTGTCTCCCTAGCAATCTGCATTGTGCAATCCTAGAATCGACCCGACTAATTTTTACCCAGAATAGCATAGAAGTTGCTCAGCAAGTCATCCCAAACTATGTTGCCCGCAAGCAGATCCATCAAGCCTCCAGCTGGTCAACCAGAGAGTTTGACAGGGAAGTGACCTCGGACCTTACTCCTCCAAAAACTTGCGCAGAAGCTACCAAGCATGCCTTCTTCCACTGGCTGATGAAACTGCATAGACATGCTAGACAAACACCCACTGCATGTCACGGCACTGCCCTAACAAATTGCACAGTTTTTCCAGCCAGACACTCTGTCATTCGGCCTACTACTCCTCCTAAGAACTACACAGTTTTCATGAGCATTCTCCCAGCTGCCCAGCATCCCACTTAGCTCAGAAACTGTGCAAGGATGTCCAGCCTTTCAACTCTGCACAGTTTTTTCCAGTAGCCTCCCACAGCCCGCTACTAGTTGTCCAGATAAATTGCGCGGTTTTTACTGCAAGTATCCCTCTGCTGCCTACACTATCTCCATAAAAAAATTTCACATATCTACCCTCCAGTCGGTCTAGATCTTGTGGACGGTCACTGTTGATCCAGATTACCCATCTCAACCTCCCAGTGACCTTTGCGCATTTTTCACCGACAGTGTCGGGAGCTCGCATCCCAGCTCGAAATGTTGTGTGCAGTTTCATAGCCTTGTCCTCTCTCCTAGTCACCTGCATCCATAAGCAAAAGATAATGCATCATAGTAGACTAGGATATTTCTGGATTTGATGTCATCTCGTCATGAGTGATCGCAAATACATGTACATGGATGAGACATGATGCAAAAATGAATGGGATGAACAAGGAGTGCATGTGAGGAGATTGGTTCGTGAATGGAAAAACAAAGAGCACACGCAAGGAGACCTGTTCGCGAATGGACGAACACATGGAGCATGCCAAAACACAAGAGAAGGATAGACATGCACATGCAACATCAAGAAAACACCAAGACCATTGAAGACTCTGCACACCTTTCCATACAGAGGTGAAGCTAAGATACACCAAGAGCACATCCATCACTCAACAACATTGCAGCTTGATATGCACACCACCACCAGCATGAACACACCAACTCTGTCGTGTCGAGTCATGTCATGATTCATCTCGGCCACATCACTACTATGGGCCACACTGTTGTAATCAATAATGTAATGTGGAAGTCCAAGGGACCCACATGTAAATCTAAAGAGTCATGTAAAGTTGAAGATGCATGTAAGTAAAACAGTCATGAGGGAAGTCGAACAGTCACAAGGGCTAGCTTTACCCTTGGCTATAAATACCCCTCATTTGTACATGCAAAGGGATTTTCACCTTGGCTCCTCTGACATAGCCTTGAGAGTTTGTAGTCTTTTCTTTGAGGATCGAGCAGTGGCTCCAACGCCCCGCTATTGGGGTTAGTGATGTAATGGTGTATGGATGTGTCCTGGAACTCTCTTAATTCAAAAGCCTATTAACAGGCCAGTACGTTTTCACACATGTATTGTATTCGTTTGTAAGACTATTCTTTGGATGCTTCAAATGCATGTTGCTTTAACCTGTATTAAGACAATTGAACTATTTCAGTTGTTTTAGTGCATATGTTGTTGGAAATGTGTTGTATCAGTTGCTAATGTTGTCTCGCTCGTGTGGTCTATCCCACCAGACACTAGAAAAATTCATTCTTGTAAACTTGTTATAATGTCCGTCACACTCGTATGGACTGTTATGTTGGGTGTTGTGTGTGTTATTTGTTCACTTCGTGTTTGTGACTTCCGCATCCGTGTGGACTACTCCACCGGAGTTTGTGCATATCTTGTTGTGTTGTGTGTCTCTAGCAGAGTTGGAACTATTCCCTTTCAACCTTAGACTCACTTCCACCCTCTCCCTCTGCAGTGAAATAACTTTGACACAAACGGCACTAAGAACTTACCAGGCACTCGAACCTCGATGTTTGAAGACAAAGTAAACCACTCTCATGTGCTGACAAGCAAGAGCTAAGGCAAATATTTAAGATAATGGCGATCGGGCCATCATACCAGATGGGACTCCTACACCAAATGGTGTGAGGTCTAGTTGGGACTTCATACCATGGCAATCCCCTGAGTGTTGACGGGTCCAGCACTGTCAACATTTTTGGCGCTAGAAGGAGGGCCATATGACAAGTTGAGTCCTCAAAATGTGTTTTGGATCCCCGCATACTTATCATGACTAACAACAGAATTTCTCTTCTGGAGTGTATGTCTTATGCCAAAGCCTTTGAAATATCGGAAGAGCTTCTGAATAACTTGTCACATAAAACATACGATGGTGGAGGCCAAGTAGTCTTGATTAGACATAGAGTTGGCATTGTAGGCTCCTGTGAAGGCATGAATCTTTGAAGATTACATGACATGCACATTGTTTGCATACACGCTTCGAGGGCACCCACTGCATTGGTATGGAACGTTGCCCGAAAAATCCATTCATTCTTTTCGTCATCTTATAGCAAAGATAGACCATGCTTTCAATCATTTTGACCATAAAGCACTTAATAAAGAAATTTTGAAATTACGAAACTCACCTGATGAATCCATTGAACAATTTTACATGCACTTTCGTAATCTTGCATATCGCTTTCCTGAATATGAACTCGATTGGGAATTCCTGAATGGAAGATTTAACCATCTTCTTTACATCTCCGAAAATATGCAACCCTTAGAATCATTTGAACCCCTCCCAACATATTTTGGTGATGGAGCTGCACAATCACAAGTGGACATAGTTGTTGTCACAAGTGACTGTCCTCCTTCCCCTCATCAAACAACTCCACCCTCGCAAAGTGGTGTGGGAGAACATGCACACACATTTGTTGAACCGTCACATCCTCCTACCCCACCTGCTCTTGACATCTGCTTAGATTTGGTTTGCAAGCCCATTGGTTGTCATATGGACTTCTTACCCCAACCTCCGTCCCTGCGTTCTGTTGATCCTCCAAATCGTACTGTCTTGTGTTCTTCCATTCTGAAATCCACACTTGTTGTGAAAGAGGATCAAGTTGTTGACGGAGTTGGTGTAGTGCAACCAACCTACACTATCATGCATGATGAGTGTATGCGGGAATTTAAAGAAGAACCCACAGTGAAGGATGAATCCCTTCCATTTGTGCCTCATCTGCTCTATCCTGACATCCCTTGTGATTCTGCCACCATTGATTCTCCCCGTGAAAACTCATTTATGGATGTTTCTACTTCTGATCATTCACAGGACAAACTGGATGTCACTCTGTCATTACATTGCAGAGAGGACACATCTTCCTTTGAAAAATGTCCCATCTGTCATCTTTCATTTATGAAAACACAGAGGGTGAACATCCTTGTTTCTCATCTACCCCTCTACACGATTCATCAAATCATGAGAATGTCGAAGAACATCCCAATTTTTCTGATCGTGGTTGTCATGATCTCTGCACTTCTTCATTTGATCATGATGTTGATTCACTTGTTGTTAATCTGTCTAAGCCACTGGCCTCCAATGATCTATCTATTAACGGAGTGGAAACCCCGCAGGCTTTTGAGGCACTTCATCTTGGGTTGATGGTTGTGTCAGGCCCTCATTATCCTGAGGTTATTTCAACTTCCAATAAAAGAAAATTCGAAACACCCAAGGCTCCTCATCACTCTCTGCTTCGCATTAAAGATCAACCAAACACCCATATTTCGCTTCCTCCACTCGAATCGCATGATCCCACTACTCAAGCCTTGGAGGAATTTTACACAATGAGTGCGCTTGAAAAGCATAAGTTGTTGGTATTTCTCATGTTCTCTCGTATGTCACAATCCAAAGAGTGTGTATGTTTATTGTCTGCACTCAATGCGTCGCAACACCATGGTACGTCTGCAAAATGTTTCTTTTGTGTGTTCGCTCTTTTCTATTCTGTAGATGTTTTAGAACTCAGAGTGTGTTGGTCTTCGTTGATATATCTTTCTTGTTCATTGGTTTACATGCATATCTTTCTTGTCAACCATACCTTCACCAACATGGGCCAGCCAATGTGTTAATGGCTGCATTGCAAACATCACTTCACGTGAGTAGGCCCGTGCATTGTTTAGCATAGGAGTAAGAGTAGTGTTTTCTTCCTTGCTTTGCCTTCTAGTGTGCATGTTTTTTTTGCTTTCTTGTTTAGTTTTGTTTGCTTGATTGATTTCTTTGCTTACTTGTTTTGCTTTCTCTTTACTTCTACCTCTTTTTTTCTTTCTTTGCTTGCTTGTACCCATAGGTTAGCCTCTCGTGAAACTGTGTTTGGCTCTCAAGACAAGCTGGTCAAATCTAAGAGGACTTGTACAACTATAAACATTTGGTTATATGCTGTCCTCTCTCTTTATGAAAAACTTGTTATCTTTCTTCGATGATGCCTTGATAGAAAATATGTTATGTTTAGAGCGAATCTTGGTGAAACACAACACTTGTGCTCTAACGAGTACCACTTACTCTAGTCGATTGTTTTGGGTTAACCATTTTCAACTCAGTCAAGTAGGGTAAGGCAGGGGGAAAACCTTAATAAGTATGTCAAAGGTATACATAACATACTTCTCTAAAGGAACAACCTCTTATGCTCTCAATAAGTCGAGATCCCTCTTCCGCCTTTGAAATAAATAAGTCCATATGCATAATTCTTTGAAAAAAAGAAAAAATAAATAAAAGTGAATAAGGTGAAAGAAGAGAAAGGCTTCCTGGACAAGGAGGTGATGCAAGTAACTCAGCAGGGGTATTGACCAGGCTCGTTGGAAGCGGAGTGATGCTTGTGTTCCTGCGTGACTCCGTCGGGGTACTGTTCAGGCCTGCTAGCAGCGGAACAACACCAGATATGAAACTTAAATTCTGACAGACATATTACTTGTGCACCAATTGTTGAATTTTCTAAGTCTATCCATTAGAAAATTAATTGTTGAATTTTCTCAGTCTATCCATTAGAAAATTAATTTGTATTATGCTGGTTTATTTCTTCTACTTGTAAATTTTGAACAAGTTATTTAAAACATTTAAATACCAAAATAAATACAATACAGTCACAACATCTACAGATCATCAACTGAAAAAAAAACAAGCACACAAATGACACCGTTATTAAAACCCAATGCAAGAAAACCGATGCAGCTATTCAGAGGGTTATACTATTATGCAAACTTTCTGAGTACAACTGGGTGCCTAACCAGCTCACCCGATAGAGAAAAATACATGGCAACAATACCTCCATATCCAAAAACAGGTATTCAGAAAACCTATCCCACGAAACCCTCTCTAGCAAAACTGAAGCTCAGTGTTGGCCCTCTAGCCTTTGCACCAGCCTCTTGCTAACTTACGTTAGCACCAGGACCCTTTTTGTCAGCCGTCTGAGGCACTGTGCAGCCTCTGGGACCCTTTGCGTCACTCCAATAGCCTCTGCGTGGATGACACAGTCCCTCTGGCCTTTGCGTTGACTCTACATAGCCTGGACTAGCTATTGCTCTTGCTCTCTCTACTTCTATGTTGGTCTCTCAGTACTGTCTCTGCTTCTCTACGTCGTACTCACTACCCCTCGCTGTTGATCACTAATTCAACTTTGCTTAGCAACCCCGCTCTCGCAAAATGAATGACTGATCACTCTGGTGTGTTCTCCAACTGACCCTCATGCCTCTTCTTATACTTTTCTCGTTGGTCCTCAAACGACCGAGATTAAATCTCTAATCAACGGCTAAGATTAGATTTCGCTTGATCCATGACTTTTGGAACCTTCTAACCTAGTTTTATATTAATATCTATTAATATTTTATTTTTCCTAATTTTAGACTTAGGGACTCCATTAAAAATATTAATTATTTTAATATCTCCAAAATCAGGTACAATCTATCCAAACCATTTTTGGGTCTTTGAGATATCATGTGCTTTAGCCTCTCCACCAATTTCTATGGCTAGATCACATTTGATGCTACCCTAAATCAACACTCCCTCTTAGCGAGGATTATGCTCTAGTAATACTCTTCACTGAGCATCACTCTGATTATCTAGCACCGGTACCAGTGTTGATGCTAGGCCTCCCCGCCCAACATCATTTGCATTGTTGCATCCTATACTATTGCCCATGTCCCTACCACTGCCACTGTTGCATCCATACAGTAGCTCCCTCTGCATCCATGTTGTTGTTGGTCCATCCTCCCAACGTTGCATCTGCACTGCATCCCCTTTCATCATGTTGCATCGTGCTACTACATATTGCTACTGCACTACACCTTAGTTACTGAGAAGTAAGTAATTGATCCATCCAACTTCTGACATCCCTGTCAAGCTAGAAACACTCTCGATGTTGAATCTCTCTTTGCTGCTAACAAGTTCTCCCTCTACTGACCTCTGCACTGCTGCAACAACTCCTTGCATCTTACATTGTTGCACACCTCTCTATGCCATCCTACACTGGTACAACACTCTCGTGCCTCTCATACTATTGCAACCTGCTAGCCTCATGCTACCCAGGGACTCTTGCACTGTAGCACTCTTTTTTGCTTCATCCGCATTCGTCTCTACTGACATCCGCCAGTCCTACCAACCTCGCACTACCCAGGGACTCTTGCACTGTAGCACTCTTTTCCACTTCATCTGCATTCGTCTCTACTGACATTCACCAATCCTGCTACTCTTCTTCGAGGCTCTCGTAGCAAAGGTATAATCCAAGAGGTTGGGTACCTCAATGATCCTACCCCTCATCACATGTAGTCCTCCTCACTACAGCTCGATGTCTCCTCACTTCTTCTCAAGTGGCACATGAGCACTCATGGCATAATCATCATCCTCCTTGACTTCTTTCTCCGCCCTCACTGGTGCTACCTTCGAATCAAAAGCCTCTCCCTTACTCTTCTTCCTCTGACATTGGTTCGCATAGTGACCCAGTTCCCCACAATGGAATAACTTGACCTTGGAGAGGTCCTTCTTCTTCCTTTTCTCCTTATTTCTTGCAGATGCTAGAGCCTCATCCTCTTCCTCTTCCTTCTTTATCCTGGCCCCTTTGCTTCTACTTCCTACCTTGGTCAGCCGTCTAATCTCTTCTTGATGAAGAGCCACCCACAATTCTTCCCAATCCGGAAGACTCGTCCTGCCTAGTATGCTCTGGACAAATGTCTCCCAATCCTCAGAGACTGCATTGACTGTGGTCCTTACTATCAACTCCTGATCCTATGTGGCCCCTATGGAAGTCAGTTGGTCACAGATCTCCTTCAACTGACTGAGGAAGACATCTATCTTCTCTCCCTTATGCATCTGGTATGAACTTAGCTAATTCTCTAGGAGCATCTTCCTCTGCATGGACGTATGCTGGTATAATGTCTTCAAAGTGTCCCATGTCTCCTTTGTCATTTCCTTCTCAGTAACATGTGGGACCACATGATCCTTGATCCCATCAAGGATGATACACTTTGCCTTAGACATTGCCTCCTCATACCTTTCATTAGCTATCGGGTCAATTGGGATAGCCATCACTCTCAAGGCGAAGCCCTTTATTAGATGTTTTTCTAGAATGGACAAGATCTTGGCCTTCTAGACCACAAAGGTGGATGCTCTGTCCAGCCTGTCCTGATCTCTCATCCCATTCACAGCCATCTCGCTTCTCTTCTGTCGAATCCTCCAAGTCACTCTACTTCCAGCCTGGCAGTTCTCGGTTCAACTCCTACTGAGTCTCACTACTTTCCATCTGGAATTTCTCGGTTCGACTCCTCCGAGTCTCTCTACTTCTCATCTGGAAGTTCTCTTTTGGACTCCCTTTGAGTCTCGATTTCCCTCCTAGAAATCATCCTACCAACTGTCAAGTTGCTCGTCTCCTATCGTCTGTGTCATTGCAACACTAATCCGGATTCCTTGGCTAGAAATTTGCTTCGGTAGCAATTCCCTCTACCTTGGTCTTTCCCTGTTAGGTATTGTTCTAACCATAGTACCCCACTAGCTTCACTCCCGCAAACTGCCCACAGCTTCCTTTGCCCCAGCAACTAAAGGATTGAGCCTCTTAGCTCTGCGCAATCCTAGCACTGGAAAAACAACTCCCTCAGCCAACTTTGTCAACCCTCCTAGCCTCTGTGTGGCTCTGCGTGAGCCTCTCTCCGCCCTCCTTAGCCTCTATGCTAGACTCTCTCTAGCCCAGACTGATGACGCAGTCCCTATGCGTCAACCCTTCCTCTATCACTTCTGCAAGGATCAACTACTGTCACTCGATACAATTGATTCGACTACAAATGCTCTGCTTAGCTAATGCCTTCAGCTCTCCTATGATCTGCAACCCCGCTCTGATACCATGTTGAATTTTCTAAGTCTATCCGTTAGAAAATTAATCTATATTCTATTGGTTTATTTCTTCTACTTGTACATTATGAACAAGTTATTTAAAACATTTAAATAACTTGTACATTATGAACAAGTTATTTAAAACATTTAAATACCGAAATAAACACAATACAGTCACAACATCTATTGATCATCAACTGAAAGAAAACAAGCACACAAGTGACACTGTTATTTTTGGAAAAATGTCCCCGGAAAAACCTAATGTGGGAAAATCGGTGCAGCTATTCAGAGGGTTATATTATTATGCAGTCTTTCTTAGTACAACTAGGTGCCTAATTGATTCACCCGATAGAGAAAAATACACTGAGCAATACCTCTATATCCGGAAACAGGGATTCAGAAAACCTATCCCACGAAACCCTCTCCGGCACAACTGAAGCTCAAAGTTGGCCCTTATGGCCTCTACGTCAACCTCCTTCTAACATGTGTCAGCCCCAGGACCCTCTACGCCAACCCTTTGAGGAATTGTGTAGCCTCTGGGACACTCTGTGTCACTCCAGCAGCCTCTACATGGATGACGTAGTCCCTTTAGCCTCTACGCTAACTCTGCTAAGCTTTGCATAGACTGGACTGGATGTTGCTCTCTCTTTCTCTACTTCTGTGTTGGTCTCTCAGTATTGTCTCTACCTCTCTGCCTCATACTCACTTCCCCTTGTTGTTGATCATTGATTCAACTTTTCTTAGCAACCCTGCCCTAGCAAAATGAATGACTGATGACTCTGGTTTGTTCTCCAACTGAGCCTTAAGCCTCGACTTATACTTTTCTCATTGGTCCTCAAACTACCGAATTAATCTCTAATCAATGATTAAGATTAGATTTGGCTTGATCCATGAATTTTGGAACCTTCTAACCCGGTTTTATATTGATACCCATTAATATTTTATTTTTCCTAAGTTTAGACTTAGGAACTCCATTAAAAATATTAATTATTTTAATATCTCCCAAACTGGGTACAATCTATTCCAACCCTTTCTGGGTCTTGGAGATCTCATGTGCTTTAGCTTCTCCACCAATTTTCATGGCTAGAGCACATCCAATGCTACCCCAAATCAACACCAATATACCCCTCATCCACAATCAAAACAACTAAGTTGACTTGGCTTGGAATGTGTGTTGACCGATCAAAAGCATGGCAAGTGCTACATCTTTCAATCAAGCTAGTGTTGAAACCACGATGATCAAATAATCGAACAATACTTCCAAAAGGGTTAGACTTGCTTTTCATGAAACAAGGTCCGTTTAGAGAGATGGAGCTCTACCAATGTGTCGCCAAGCATTGTAGTGTCTACAACCACCCTCAAAAATTTTGGCTCGCATGCAAATTTCGGAGCCTACCTTCGATCCTGCAATCGATCCTCCTTGGTCACTTATTGGTAAGTTGATGATTTCAAGCTCCCTTCCTTGAACCTAAGAGTTGTCCGCATTCTCATCTTTATGAAACATTTTCCATTTTCGGGCATAGAGGTTGTTTTCTTTCATGCAAAGGGAATGTTGTTTTTATTCAAGGTAAATAATGTGTGCATGAGTGGTTGTGATCACATAGACATGTTTCACACCCACTTCATGAACTCTTGTCACGAAGGTTGTTGCATCAAGAAAAGTATGTATTATGCATTCTAGATGGTGTACGTTGTGTCACTAAGTGTCCGTGTGTGATCACAATCAAGTCCTATCAATGTTTACATATGTTTCATTGATCTCACACTTAGCCATTTCCCGAGCAACCTAGATTCATCAAGTTTCTCATAACTATGCGCTTTGCTTCTGCAACCATCAAGCTTCCTCCCTTGATTGTTGAAACTCCGCAATGCGCAAAGACACAAACCTCCCTTACCCACTGAAACCTCATAGCCCGCGAAGACCCCAGCCAACACTACTCTCCAGAAATGCATAGAGCAGTCCAGCTGCACTGCACTCAGAAATCGCGCAAAGGTGTCCTCCCAGGACCCCCACCCCACAGCAGTATCCTTTGCCTCAAAACTATAAAATGTTGTCGAAGTTGACCTATTTGTCTTGCATGCAGAAAATGTGTAGACGGGCCTCCTAGGGCCTCATTCTAGCAGCAGTCATTGTCCATGGAAATTGCACAGATTTACCTCTCAGTGACTACAGGAAAATATGACATGTTGAAATCGCTTCCAAGGAGTTGAGGAGAAGGACCAAGGAACCAAGTAATGGAAAAGATTAGGACCGCATGCAAACTCCATCAGATGCATGATCATCTTGAGGGTAAGTATGGTAAGCAAAGAACACCTTCCAAAGTACACCTCTTAGTTGAATTTGTAGGACAACTTGTCAATGTCATATCATCCTGTCCTCAGTAACATGCATGTGCACAAAAATTAAAGGTCATTGTATGTGTTTCTTCTACATGCCTTGCTTCCTTTCACTTGTTCTACCAACTATCATCTTCAGCATGCTGATTTCTATTTCATGCTTGCGACCTCATTCTGGTGATGTTGAAGGTTGTGTTTGAGTTGTGTTCGCTATGTAAACATCTATCACACTCACACACGATGTTGTAAGCATTATTGTGCAAGTGTTGTCACCGTCGCCTGAATATCTATCTCAAGTGTCACGCTTGTCGCTCACACTCGTCAGTGACTTACATTGAGTGTATGTTGTCTTGATAGTTCGAGGCATCTTGTCATCGATTCATGTTGAGTGTGTGTTTGCAAGGTCATGCATGCACAAGTTCACTCGCTCACACACTTAGTCATTTTGCTAAAACTCTGTCGACTAGACCACCCCCAACAGCGAGACCTCCGCTGAGCTGCACTGCACAGTCTCAACCATCAATGGTCGTGTACTCCTGCCCAGAATTGCATAGAGCTTGAGGTTGTCTCTCTAGCAGTCTGCATTATGCAATCCTGGAATCGAACAGACTGATTGTTACCCAAAATAGCGCAAAAGTTGCTCAACAAGTCATCCCAAACTACTTTTCCTGCAAGCAGATCCATCAAGCCTCCATCTGGTCAACCAAAGAGTTTGACCGAGTAGTGACCTTGGGCCTCACTCCTCCACAAAATTGCACAGAAGTTGCCAAGCATGCCCGCTTCTGTTGATTTATGAAATAGCATAGACATGTCGGACAGACACCTGTTTCATGTCACTGCACTTCCTTAAAATAAATTGCAGTTTTTCCAGCCAGTCACTCTGTTAGTCGGCCTGATACTCCTCCTGAAAATTGCATAGTTTTCATAAGCAGTCTCCCAGCTACCTAGCATCTTGCTCAGCTCAGAAAATGTACAAGGATGTCCAGCAGGCCAGCCTCCCAGCTCTGTGCAGTTTTTGTCAGCAGCCTCCTACAGCCCACTGCTAGCTCCCAGAAAAAATTGCGTAATTTTTTTCCAGCAGCCTCCCACGGCCCACTGCCAGCTCCCCAGAGAAATTGTGTAGTTTTTACTGCCAATATCCCTCTATTGCGTGCATTGTCTCCCTGAAAAAATTGAATAGATCTTCCCTCTAGCTAAGCCAGATCTCGCTAACAGTCACTTCTAATCCGGATTTCCCATATCGGCCTCCTAGTGACCTCTACGTAGTTTTCACCAATAGTGCCTAGATCCCACATCCCGACCGGAAATGTGCTCTACGCAGTTTCAAAGCCTTGTCCTCTCTCCCGGTCACCTATATCCAAAAGAGAAAGATAATGCATCATAGTAGACTAGGAGATTTTTGGATTTGATGTCGTCTCGCCATGAGTGATTGAATATACATGTATATGGATGAGACATGACGCGACGATGAATGGGATGAACAAGGAGTGCATGCGAGGAGATTGGTTTGTGAACGGATGAACAAGGAGCGCATGCTAGGAGACTTGGTCATGAACAGATGAACACATGGAGCATGCCAAAATACAAGAGAAGGAGAGACATGCACGTGCAAAATCAAACGAACACCAAGACCATCGAAGACTCTGCACACCTTGTCATGCAGAGGTGAAGCTACGATACACCAAGAGCACATCCATCACTCAGCAGCACTGCATCTCGACATTCACACCACCACCAACATGAACACATCAACTCTGTTGTGTCAAGTCATGTCATGAGTCATCTCAACCACATCACTAATTGGGCCACACTATTGTAATCAATGTAATGTAATGTGGAAGTCCAAGAGACCCACATGTAAACCTGAAGAGTCATTTAAATTTGAAGAGTCATGTAATTCAAACAATCATGAGGGAAGTCAAACAATCAGAAGGGCCAATTTTACCCTTGGCTATAAATGCCCCTCATGTATACATGCAAAAGGTTTTTCACCTTGGCTCCTCCCACATAGCCTTGAGAGTTTGTAATCTTTTCTTTGAGGAGCGAGTAGTGGCTCCAACGCCCTGTTATAGGGCTTAGTGATGTAATGGTGTATGGATGTGTCTTGGAAATTTCTCTTAATTGAGAAGCATGTTAACATGCCATCACATTTTCACACATGTATCGTATTTGTTTGTAATACTATTCTTTGGACGCTTGTAATGCATGTTGCTTTAACCTATATTAAGACAGTTGAACTATTTCAGTTGTTTTAGTGCATATGTTGTTGGAAATGTGTTGTATTAGTTGCTACCATTGTCTTGCCCATGTGGGCCATCCCGCCGGACACCCGACAGGTTCATTCTTGTAAACTTTTTATAACTCTCATCGCACTCATGTGGACTATTCCACTGGGTGTTGTGTGTGTTATTTGTTCACTTTGTGTTTGTGACTGTCGCATCCATGTGGACTACTTCGTCGGGAGTTGCACATATCTTGTTGTATTGTGTGTCTCTAGCAGAGTTGGGACTATTCCCTTTCAACTTGAGACTCACTTCCACCCTCTCCCTCTGTAGTGAAAGAACTTTTATACAAGCAGCACTAAGCACTCGTCAGGCACGCGAACCTCATTGTTCGAAGACAAATTAAACCACTCTCATGTGCTGACAAGCAAGAGCTAAGGCAAATGTTTAAGATAATGGAAATCGGGCCATTGTACCAGATGTGACTCCTACACCAAACGGTGTGAGGTCTAGTTGGGACTTCATACGGGGGAGATCCCCTGAATGTTGGCGAGTCCAGCATCGTCAACAGAATACCACATATTCAGATCCAAATGACTAAAGTTATCATCATGTACATACAAGAAGAGATAGACCAGAATAAAGAGATATCTAAAATAGCCAGCTAGATGATAATTTTGGAATTGAAAAAGGATGGACTTGGCTAGGTAGGAAGGGATATATAAATAATGTTTGGTTGCAACATTAAACTCCAAAACCCTAGGGCTTGCTCATTACAATTCCTATATCATCTTCTCCCAAAAGAGACAAAACTATAGCAATAATATGTTGTGCAGCTTCAAAGAATAGGGCCATTGGATAACTTACCGTTGGTGGAGAAATTTGGGAGTTTGGTAGCAAAAATAGTTTAAACAAGCTTTCCTTGTTTTCCTTAGAAATATTTTTATAAGTGAGAAGAAATGAACTAGATGAAAAATCATAGGATTCTCAGCCGAAGGAAAATTAAAATATTTATGGAATAGTTCTGGACTGACCTCAATAATATTCTCCCTCAATGAAGGCATAATGAAATTCCTTTGTGGAACAAGAGATATTACCAACCAACTCACAAATTTAGGAAAATTTTAGGTATGAGGGACAATGATATGATATAGGTCGGACTAGATGACTTGCAGGAGGTTATCTGAGTCAATGAAATGGTCAATAATGTCCTATCAAATCTCCAGAATGTAAAAGGGGCAACAAGAGTCATATACTTTAGCCTCTTTTCCATAAGAGGTATATCAACCAATGACATAGAGATTAGAGGTTTCTTAATTGATTTTGGGGTTTTTTCCATGTTTACAATTTGAAGAAAAGAAAGGAGGAGGCGTGAAATTATATGTTACCTGGTAGTGTGAGATGATAAGGGAATGAATGTTGATGTGGAGTCGACAATGTACACTTTAGATGTTAGTCATTGTAACTTTGCGACTGAAGGACAAAGAAAATGATAGGCAGGAAAACCCTTTTTATCCTTTGTGTATTAAGTGGGAAAAAAAAAAGATGACATAAGGGAGTACGGGAGGTTGACATGGATGTACAGGAGATGGCATGGAGGAGTGAGGTGGAGGGATGACATGGAGGTGGCCCACTCGCTTTGTTGACTCGTTTGGCTAGCATCCATTCCCGATACGTGGTTTCTATGGAAACCATATACCACTTCTGACGGGTCTCGATAGTGGTTTAGAAAAAGTAGAGGGGACCTATCAGAATGCATCACAACCATCAATCTTTTGAAGTGTTGTTTGGGAGATCTGCTTTTTGATGGGTCCCATTAGCATAAGATTTTTGCACTTCAACATATCGAAAATTTGTTGATTTCGCGCGCTGGTTCAAATAGAAAACAATCTACCATGAACTTGCGTACTTATCATTTAATTTATCATTAGGGGAATTTTGAGGTCTAAAATGGGCCTCCTAAGGAAATTATAAAATAATAGTGGAAATAATAAAATTAGATTAGATTACATCATCAAATTTTAGAGGGAAAATTAAATTTTCAACTCGCATTTTCAACTTATCTCCCTATGGTTTACTCAAATTTCGAGCGTGAACACTCATTGGATGCAGCATTTTGCATCATCATACAAGGAGTACCCATGTTGCATACTTTCGATGGACCCTGCTACAAGAAAAATTGCAATCATGTTTTTTGTGTATTTCTCATTTTTCTTGTAGCAGGGTCCATCGAAAGTATGGAACATGGGTACTCCTTGGATGAGGAATTAAATTTTGCATCTGACAAGTACTCCTGCTTGAAATTTGAGTAAAACCTTAGGGAGATAAGTTGAAAAAGTAGTTTTATTCTTTTATTATTTTTTAATCTTTTTACTTTTTTACCCAAAAAATGGTGAATCATCCCCCACGGTTGACATCATCATCTTGAATCCTATTGGTTCTTATAAAGTTTATTTTGGTTGTACATTTTTCTTAGGAGGCCCATTTTAGACCTCAAGAGTTCTCTAATGTAAAACCTCTGAGACACTTTTATATAGTTCAAAATAGCACCCTTTAGCTTGAAAGGTTAGGTTTGTATGCAAATATACATAAAACCCTTTTGAATAGGAACCTTTACAAAAACAATATTTTATATCCAAAACTTCCTTTTTGCCTTTTTATTTTTATATTATTTATTTTTTTAGATTTTGCAAAAAAACTGAAATTTAGAATTTGATTACAACAATGAAGATGGAGCACTCGACATTGTGTGTGATTGGCATATGTTTTTCATAATGGACTAGATGTTTATTTACTTAGTGTAATTACAGTTCGCACAATATTTCTGAAATTCTGATGAATACTTTTGATGTATATCTTCTTTTAGCTTATTCCAATATATCATTCAACAATTATACTTTAGAAATTCAACCATAAAGAATAGTAGAATAGTAGATATCACAACACACAAGAGAAGACAATATTTACCCTGGGAAAACCCACTACGGGAAAAAACCCAACAACCTTTTCAATAGAGAAATTACTCTTGTTCAATGAGAGACACCCCTGACCTATGGCCAAACTTGGTCTTCTCCTCCAATTAAATTCACCCAATTTGATCCTACAATTCTCTATGCCTCTCTAACTCATAATTTCGGCCCTCCTGCAATAGATAGTTGCCCCAGTAACCCAGAAATTTTGGCCCCTTGCAACAGTTTCCCCAGAAAAATGTGAACCATAGAGAGAGAAATTACTCCACACATGCGATTTTCTAGAGAGAGAGAAGAGAGAAAACTCAACCTTCTTTTTTGTTCTTCTTGTCCTTCACTCACTTGCCCAGAGATTGTCTTGTGTGATTGAATGCAAATGTCCAAATGGAGGAGGTTGATATACCTTTATATAATAGTATGTCTTGGGTGAATGGGTATGTCTCTTGGCCAAGGCCGACTTGACTTGAAGAGAATTTGACTGTCACTTTTGGAGCCAAAATTTACATTTCAAAAATTCAATTTTTCATTTTTAAAATTCGCAATGGGACTTTGACTCAAGTTAAATTTTGGTTTAACTCAATCATTTATAAATATGTTTTGCAATGATAAATACAATTACATAGTTACAAAATCAACGCTCCCTCTTAAATAGGGAGGTATTCATAATTCTTGTCATAGATATTCTCATATGGAACAAATTTATCTAAAGAAAAATGTTATCCATTATTACCAGCATCATCACCCACTAGTGGTCATATCTAGGGTGGTACCAAATCCATGGTAATGTCATCACCATATCATGACTCACTCCTCCAGAGTGATTGGTCCTTAAATTCCTTGGCCTCTAACTAGGAAAAAATGTTGAGACCCTCAACTAACAAGCACTCACTCACCCTTTCATAGTGAGTTCTCTGGGCCAAGACCTCACTCAACCCCTTTTTGGTTGGTGATCGGGTCTAGATTCTAAAAGGACCTCACTCCACCCTACCTGATGTGTGATCAAGTTCCAGGACCTCACTCCACCCTTCTAGTGTGTGATAAGGGTCCAGATGTTGAAGGACCTGACTTCACCATGCCTGGTGTGTGATCTGGTTCTAGTACCTCACTCCACCATTTATGTTGTGTGATCAAGGTCATCCTCCAAGAGATACGCACTCAACACTACCTGTTGATCCCTCTGGGTCTCTTGGACCCATTCTCCCTTCCACGAGAATGTCCATCTATATCACAAACATATCAACACTCCATCTCAAAGAGAGGGGTAATCTCCATGAGCCCCAACTTGTGTCTAAAGTACACAAACTTGTCTCTTGGAAACAACTTCATCAAAACATCAATCGTTTTCTCATCGATGGAGATGTACTCAAGCTTTATTGCTCTCATATGCACCATGTCACGGATGTAGTGGTACTTGATATTAATATGCTTTGACCTGTCATGGAACACGAGATTATCTTAAAGCTTCACACAACTTTGATCCAACTCTTGGTCGAACAATCATTCAAACAACTTCCAAAACCATACTGCATTGGTAAAAGCCTCATTGGTTGTGATGTAATATGCTTCAGTACTGTTGAGTGCAATCGATCTCTACGTCCTATTCATCCACGATATCATAGTGGATCCGAAACTGAAGCATACTCCCGAGGTACTCTTCCTATCTTCAACACTTATTCCCATACAACATCTGTATATCCCTAAAGTTGTACATCCTTGTTTGCAACATACATCAAGCCATAGTTCACTATACAACAAAAATATCTCAAGATATGCTTTGCTACAATCTAATGCTTGTGTCTCAGTTCTACCTGGAACTGGTTCACGTTGTCCACAACAAAGCAGACGTTTGGCCCAGTGTTAACCAAATACATCAACATACCAATTAGTTGTCGATACATAGATGGATCTACCAAGATGGATTCGAAGGCTCTTAACTTCTTCAAATTAGTCACCATGGGTGTCGCAATGGATTTGCAATCTATTATACCAAATCTCTGAAGAATATCTAATACATAGTTTCCTTGACCAAGGAAAACTTTTCTAGGTTTCTGCCATACTTCTAATCCCAAGCAATAATGCGTCAACCCAAGATCCTTCATGTCGAAGTTATAAGACAACTGCTTTTTGAAGTGAAATGATAAGAGGCTCGACACATATCAAAAACAAGTCATCAACATATCATAATAAGATCACAGGTGCATTCTTCACAACCTTAAAGTAAAATTTTGGATCAGATCCACTCTAGGTAAATCCCAACCTCATCAGATAATTGTCAATACGAGCATACCAAGCTATGGGATCGTGCTTGAGTACATACAAGGCCTTTTTCAACTTGAAAACCTCAAATCCTTAAAGTTTCTCTATGTACAACTCTTCCTCAATCATGCCATTGAGGAAAGCAGTCTTTACATCCATTTTGTGTGATTCCCATATCATAGAAGCAGCAAGTGAAATGATGAATCTAATGAAGGTGTATCTATAAACTGGAGCAAAAGTCTCATCATAGTCTTCTCCCTCTTTCTAGGAGAATCCTCTAGCCACGAACCATGCCTTGTATTTGTCAATAATCTCATATCCACCATGCTTAATCTTGTATATCCACTTAGAAGTCACCACTGACTTCCCTTCATGCCTTGGCACAATTTCCCAAACATCATTCTTCATGATTGATTGGCACTCTTCACTCATTGCCTACGTACAAACCTACTAACTAGTTGCTTCTTCACCAATGAGTTTTTTCATGAGAGTTTCATAGTTGAAGAACCATTTAGGTTTCTTCACCTCTCTAGATGTGCCATTAGGTGTTGCATGTCCTTTCTCCTCTTCCAATATGGATCTAAGCCATGTTGGTCTCTTCTTGATCTCTAGAACTATAACTGGTTTCGCGCTACCTTGAGGTCGTTCTGGCCTTTCAGTATATTTTGTACAACTTGAATGTTCTTCCGTTGAGGCCCTTAGCTTCACTTCATCCAAGGAATATATGGATAATTCCTTAGACCTCCAATATGCCACTTTCTCATCGAAGTTGACATCTCGACTGACCTCAACCCATCATTGTTCAGGAATGTATACTCTATAGGCCTTTGAAGATTTGCTATATCCAAGAAATATGTCTTTCTTTCCTAAAGGTTCAAGTTTGTTCCTCTTATCCTTAGGAACATGAATATATATAAGACAACCAAATATTCTCATGTGTCCAACCTTTGGATTCCTTTTAGAGAATGCTTCTTCAGGAGTCATACCTTCCAGAACTTTATGAGGACTTCGATTTTGAATTACACAATTGTCAAAGATGCTTCCCCCCATAAGACCAACGGCAAGTCCAAGTCATGCATCATAACCTTGAAAGATTATTTAATGGACCTTTTTCTTTTTTTCTGCTACACCATTGAGTTGTGGATTATAGGGGACAATTAGCTCCCTTTTAATCCCAACTTTCTTTCAAAAAACACCAAGCTCCTTGTAGGTGTATTCTCCTCCAATGTCAGATCTTAATATCTTGATCTTTTTGTCTATCAAGTTCTCCACTTCAGCTTTGAATTCCTGGAACCTCTCAAATAATTCACCCTTAGTATTCAAGAGATATATCCATGTCTTATGAGAGAAGTCATTAATAAATGTCACATAGTACAGTGAACCACCAAGAGATTTTACAAGCATCAAACCACATACATCAAAATGAATCAAGTCCAAAGCTTTCTTAAATCTATTGTCACTATTTGGAAATGGTTTCTTGATGCTATTCCCAAGAGCACAACCTTTGCATACACCATTGTTCTTAATTTGCAATTCAAGAACCCTTGATATTATTTGACTCAATTCAGGCAATGCTCTAAAATGAAGATGTCCATACCTTCGGTGTCATAACTCACTTGGCTTTACATTAAGGGAATTTTGAGGTATAAAATGGGCCTCCTAAGAAAATTATAAAATAATAGTGGAAATAATAAAATAAGATTAGATTACATCATCAAATTTTAGAGGGGAAAAAGAAAAAAATATTTTTTCAACTCATATTTTCAACTTATCTCCCCATGGGTTTACTCAAATTTTGAGCAGAAACACTTGTTGGATTAAAATTTTGATTCCTAATCCAGGTAGTACCCATGTTTCGCACTCTCGATGGACCCTACTACACAAAAAATGAGAAATATATGAAAAACATTATTGCAATCACATTTTTTCATGTATTTCTCATTTTTCATGTAGCGGGTTCCATTGAAAGTATGCAACATAGCTACTCCATGGATGAGTAATTAAATTCTGCATCTAACGATTACTCCCACTCGAAATTTGAGTAAAACCTTAGGGAGATAAGTTGAAAAAATAGTTTTATTATTTTATTGTTTTTTAATCTTTTTACTTTTTTACTCCAAAAATGGTGAATCATCCCCCATGGTTAACATCATCATCTTGAGTCCTATTGGTTCTTATAAAGTTTATTTTGGTTGTACATTTTTCTTAGGAAGCCCAATTTAGACCTCAAAATTCCCCTAATGTCTCGTCATGTACTAGTGCTTGATCTAGTTGAATTACAAGTCTATACAATCTTCCATCACGAATCCTAATAACCCTAGAATCATCTACACTAGAGCCCTCGGCCAAAATAGTACTTTTCCATCCACAAAAACAACTATATCTCCTTAATCTTCTAAACAAGAAACAAAGACAATATTATTTTTCAAACCTGGTACATAGAGAAAATTGTTGAGATGCACATTGTTACCAGATTCCAGCTCTATGGACACCTTTCCAACTCCTTCGACTGCATAGTTGTTATTGTCTCCCAGTTCAACCCTTTGAGGCAACTTATTTCCGTCATGCTTAAGGGATTTCCACACTCTTCGGTCATGTGCCATGTTGCTCCACTATCTGCCAGCAACATGTCATCATCATCCGCAACGAAACTCGTCAAAGAAGAATAGTAGAAGAAATCCTTTTCACCTTTGGTCTTCTTCGGTTTTTCATCTTCCTCAAGTTTTATTGCGAAAGCATGTTGTTTCCCTTTTCTTTTCTTATTAGCCATATTAGGAAAATCTCTCTTGAAATGTCCATATTCTTGACAATCGTAACATTGTGTCTTTGATAATTATTTCTTCATTTCAGAGGAAGAAGATCATTTTCCTGACTTTTTGTGTTGAGGTCCAAACTTCTTCTTTCCCTTATTCTTGAAACGAGTTGCAAGGGCTTGAACTTCCTCATCTTGACGATCTCTAGTTATCAATCTTGCTTCTTCTTGAGCACATGATGTCCATAGTTGTTCAAATGTAGGATCTTCCTTCCAAATGCTTATACATGCTGCAAAAGCATCCCATGATCTAGGAATACCATTGAGTGTTGTAATTACTATTTCTTGATCAAGGATGGATATTCCAATTACTTTAATTTGATCCCTTATTTGGTAAATCCTTACAAAGTAAGAAGCCACAATGAAACCATTAGTCATCCTTGTATTTTGAAGTTTATTCTTCAATCTCATTGATTGACCAACATTCTTAGTGATTCATTACGGCATCATACATTTTCTTTGAGGTATCAAGTTTTACAATGTAGGGAACCAAATGATCCCTAATTGATTCCAATATGATGCTCATAACATTGATGTCATCCTCCATGAATTTTTTTTTTTCTATACCATCTTCTAGTTCAACAACCTTTCCTTTCACAATGTCCAAAACTTTATTCTTGGTAAGAAGAATATATATTCTAACTTTCCAAGCTCTGAAATTAGATGCTCCCTTTAGCTTGTTTTTAGATTTCATATAGGAAGCCATAGAAATAAATCTACAAGAACAACTTGAATAAAATTATCTCTAGTGTTATACCATAGAAATCAATCTACAAGAATAACTTGAATAAAATGTTCTCTAGGGTTATGTCAAGATGATCTCAATGTTCCCTTCTTCATTCACCAAAGCTCTGATACAATGTTGATTTTCTTAGTGAAATGTTAGCATAATATTTATGAAATTATTATAATTACTTTTGATGTAGATCTTATTTTAGCTTATTCCAATATATCATTCAACAATTATACTTCATAAATTCAACCATAAATAACAGTAAAACTATAGAGATCACAACACACAAGAGAGGACAATATTTACCCAAGGAAAACCCACTAAGGGGAAAAACCCAACAACCTTTTCAATAGAGAAATTCTTCTTGTTCAATGAGAGACACACCTAGACCTATGGTCAAATCGGGGCTTCTCCTGCAAGTCAAGTCACCCAATCAGATCTTGTACTTCGCTCTCCTGTTTGACATTGTTGAAAAATCTAGGGGCAACTAGACTAGGTGATTTATCTTACTTTAATAATTGTTTGTGATGTATTTTTACTTAACTTGATTAGCTTCTTATTTAACTTTATTATTATTATGTTTTATATCACCAAACAACTACCAAACAATGAAGATCAAAGAGACAAGAGGACACGAAGTATAGGTTTCTATCTAGGATCAAAACCTCTCCTTTTGAGAGGAAAACCCACATGAATTCTTATCCTTATGGAATCTTAAAATGATGAATTCAAAGACCTAAGACCCTTGACGAAAACCCCTCCAAGACCAAGTCAACCTTCCTTCTTGATGAGCTTTCCTTACACATCTTACAGCAACAAACTTTGACCTTCTAATAACAACTTCGATCCCAACAACTTCGAACCCAACAATTTTTCTTCCAACTCTGCAAAAGAAATTCCAATAACTTCGACTCTCCCAACAACTTCCTCTTTCCCAGGGACTTTGACTTGCCCAACAACTTCTAACAACTTTGATTTTCCCAACAACTTCCAACAACATTGACTTTCATAACCGATATATATACCCTAAAATATAGCTCATGGATACATCATTAATATCTTTATAATATCTATTGACGCATCCCCTGATGATGGACTCACTTGGTAGTCTGAAACGTTGGGTTCATAAAACTCTATAACAAGTCATTCCTCCTCTATTTAAAACTATCATCACCTGTATGGATTCATTATTTAACAACATCAAGTCTTACCATGGAAGGGACATGATGGACAGCACATCAGAATTCGAGAAATTAAGATTATCCAGAGCGAAACTAATTTCCAATCTAAATTAGATTAATTGTTTCATAACCTATATATATACCCTAAAATATAGCTCATGGATACATCATTAATATCTTTAGAATATCTATTGACGCATCCCCTGATGATGGACTCACTTGGTAGTCCAAAAGTTGGGTTCATAAAACTCTATAACAGGTCATTCCTCTTCTATTTAAAACTATCCTCACCTGTATGGATTCATTATTTAAGAACATTGACTTTCCCAACAACTTTAGAAACCCTAACACAAGAGAGAGAGAGAGGTCCAAAACTTTGATCTTGCTTCTTTTCTTCTTATCCTTGATTTTCGTCCTTTTCTTCTAGTCTTGTTGCTTTTTTCTTTTCGAAATCAAACTTGCTTCTTGTTGTGTGCAAATGAGGTTTACTTGATCTTTCATGTAGGATGACTTGCTTGATAAGGTCTTGGAGGGTCTTGATGACATTTTTGACTCTACCAAAAAATGCTTTACAAGATACAACATGCCCAAAGGGGTCTTACATGTATGACAATGACTCTTTTGACTTCATAATTCTATGACAAACCTAGAAGAACTCAATGGGTGCTTGACCTACAATAAATTTACCTTGTGCATGAAACCCATGCGTCAAGAATGAAAATAATAAATTTCTTTATATATTTTCATCAAATACATAAAATCATGATTACAATAGACATTATAAAAACCAAACTTAGATACACATTTAAGCACTCCCTCTTAATTAGGGAGGTATTCATAATCCATACATGGTACTTGGACATTCTCATACTGAAGAATTCTCATAACAAGAGTCGGATTGGTAATCCATCTCATAAGCTATCATATTAGCTTATATCAGTGCATCTCACCATACCAACCATAATTGTCTCATAGCAAGGCCTTGAATAACAACTCTATCTCTCCACAAGATTAGAGCACAATGTTGGCGAGACAATCTTTGATAGACACCATCATCATTGTTTCTTAAGGCACATACCCCACCCGAATGTTCACAAGTTATGTCCTTCTAGGACAATTCTTGTCTTCGAATAACACATTCTCAAGGAATTTCCTCTTCGACTACTCTTACCTATTGGATGCCCCACCACATCCTCAAAGAGTATCGGAAACCAAATTCTTACCCAATCCTCCATTCTTTCTTCATAACATGAAGACAAGAATGATGTGTCTATCTCTTCCTCTTAACTAGAGAGGATCTACAAATTCCTATAAAAAGAATATTCCCAATATCCCTTATAAAAAGGGACTTTCCCAAGCTCCCTATCAACTAGGGACTTGTTTCCAACAATAGTTATTTTCTCTTTGGTGGAGATCATGGTACTATCAATTGCTTGTAGGGCTCCTTTCTATGCATCATGTCATGAACTTTATCTTATTTATCATGGATCCTTCTTCATCATCACTTTATCATGGGGCATCGACCATCTTCTCCATAATTTTCCCTTCAATGAACCATAGTGTTGAACCAATTGTCATGTCATCCTTCTTTTCATCAGAAAGAGATATTCTAGTCCACATCTACCTTTTCTTCATACAACTACCTCTTCCACGTCATGTTTCTTTCAGGGTCTTCGATCCCTTCTCATGATTACTAGTTGTAGGTGACATCTACAACTTCCTTTTGGTAGCCTTGTTTCAACCCAACCAGATGTTGTTCAAAAATCAAATGAACATCAAATAAAAGTTACCTTTTTTAATGGTATTTTGTCATGACATTAGCTTCTTGCAACATCAACATCCTGCACATGTATGAACCCATCTCCAAGACATTTATTAAAAAGATTCTTCTTTTGCAATATACATATGAAGGTCTTCATACCTTCTTCTTCCATGGATATGTCATAGCTAATTCTTCTAGTTATTGGATGTTGATCACTTATGATTATAGTTACATATTTCACAAACTCTTCTTCCTTTTTTCACATATTGCTTCCCCAGGAACTTCTATACATGGTTTCGTCATTATAGGAACCATAATTGCCAACCACCACATATTCCATATGAGGTCATATTATGTTGATTTCATCTTATCAATATGTAGAAGAGTTCAAGGCACATTGTCTACATGCCTTCATGCATCATTCTAATGGAATTATTCTTCGATCATGTCCATGAGATAGAGCATTCAACCATGTTTTCTGAAACTTCATGATGATGACTTTATCTATCAAATATATACATACCTCTTCCTCCTTTTGGTCATTTAGAATTCCTTATAACAACTTCCTTTCATTGCTTGAAGATGAAAGTACTTCAACCAGTTTGACATGTTGCACTCCTTTGCCACCATACCATCATTCTTCTAAACAATGGATCCCACATAAGGTGGAATGTGGACTATTTGTGAGACACTTGCTTCTCCAAGTAGAGGTGAACCTTCTCATAAAGATTCTAGTGGAGGATATCAATGACCCTCATTCTGCAAATTCTCCTTTCTAATAATGTTGATGTATGATGGCCTTTCTCTATCTGCTATCTTGCTAGATGAATTTCCTCCAACCATATATACTTCTACTTCGGTTGTCCTTATATGCCTCCAATGGAGATGCCATTTCTATCATGATGATTGCTATAACCATGTAGACTTTCTACTTCAGCTATCTTTTCATGCTTCTATGATGATGTCATCTCTATCTTGCTATAATGCATCCTATCATACTTGTGATGGTTTCTATTATCTTTTGTAATAAGTGAAGGAGATTATCTCAGTCATAGTAGAGATCTTTCACTTCCTACTTCTTTGATTTCTTCTTTTTTAATTCTTCCACTTTTTCGGTAACATGGGCTTCATTTCTTTCCTTTCTCTTCTTCTTGTCCTTCTTGAGTTTGGGACAATTCCTTTTAAAGTGCCCATATTCATTACACTCATAGCATTGGATCTTTGACATGTCAATCTTATTCTTCTTTCAGGAATCAAACTTTCCAAACTTCCCTTTGTTTCTAGCCATGGAATCATATGCTTGAGTTTGTTCACTTAATCCAACATTGTTTTTTGTCTTTAACCTAATTTCTTCAATCTTACATAATGACCAAAGTTCATTGAATGGAGTGGCTTCAATCTTTCCATAGATTCTTGATACAAATTTGCCCCATTCATCAGGTAGTGCATTGAGCACAACGGTGGTGATTTCTTTATTAGGCATTATTTCTCCTAGTTCTTGTTGTTGATCTCTTATTTGGGACACCCTCATAAGATATGAGGCTATCCCTTCTTCATTAGATACCTTCATTAGTATAGTTTGGTTCTCAATGATATAACTTCTCCTACAATGCTTACGAAAAACAGTTCTACCATATTTTCATAGATTTCCTTTGATGTCTCCACCTTTTCTACATAGGGGATGAGTGAATCCTTGATTGATTCTATGAGGATTCTTTGAGCCTTTATTTCCCCTTTCATATACTTCGATAGTGCTTGAGCTTTCTCTTGAGCTGGTTTGGTGATGGAGCCTTTTACATATTCAATAACCTCATTTTCTATGAGGATCAAATCTATCCTCTTCTTCCATGTAAGGAAATTTGATGACCCAACCAGTTTGTTGCTTTCCTTGCAGAATGAAGTCATTTGGATAGTATATTCAGACAGAGATATAAAGATACTTACTTTTCAAGTGAAGATGCTCATCGATAATGATATCTTCGACTTGATGCCTTCTTGATGATGTTGCTTCCCTGATGATCTTCTTCATGGATGTTTGAGATGTGATCTTTGCTTCAATGTGAGGGGGATCACCTTGATGTCTTTGATGGTGATGGAAATACTTATTCTTGCTTCGTTTGGATGTAGAAATGTAGAATATGGAGACTTCAAGATGCTTCAAATTTGTAGTCCTTCTTTCTTTGAGTGGAGGTATGGTCCTTGAGGGCTTCTTCTCTTATTTATGATGTGATCCTTGAGATGAGTACTCCTCCTTGGTGCTTCTTAATCCTCCTTAATGAATTCCTTGTGCTCGACCCTTATGTATCCTTCTTCAATAATGTGATCTTCAACCTACCTCTTCTTGTCTCGTCACCTTAGCTCTGATCCCATGTTGAGAAATCTAGGGGCAGCTAGATTAGGTGATTTATCTTACTTTGAGAGTTGCTTGTGATGTATTTTTACTTAACTTGATTAACTTCTTATTTAAATTGATTATTATTGTGTTTTATATCATCAAACAACGACCAAACAATGAATATCAAAGAGACAAGAGGGCACAAAATGTAGGTTGTTAGCCAGGGCCAAAACCTCTCCTTTTGAGAAGTAAACCCACATGAATTCTTCTCTTCTTACATAATCTTCAAATGATCAATTCCAAGACCTAAGACCCTTAACAAAAACCCCTCCAATACCAACTCAACCTCCCTTCTTGATGAGATTTCCTTACATAGCGTACAACAACAAACTTTGACCTTCCAGCGACAACTTCGACCCCAACAACTTCTCCAGTGACTTTGGCCCAGCAACTTTTCCAACAACTCTACCCAACAACTTTCAACAACTTCGACTTGCCCAAAAACTTTAGAAACCCTAACACAAGAGAGAGAGAGAGGTCCAAAACTTCGATCTTGCTTCTTTTCTTCTTATCCTTGATTTTCGTTCTTTTCTTTTGGTCTTGATGCTTCTTTATTCTAGAGATCGAACTTGCCTTTTGTTGTGTGCAAATGAGGTTGAGTTCCTTCATAGATATAGGCTTTCTAGGGGTAAAAATTGCTTCCATGAGGCCGAATAAATCTTTCATGTATACCAACTTGCTTGAAAATGTCTTGAAGGGTCTTTATGAAATTTTTGACTCTACAAACAAATTCTTTACAAGATACAACATGCCCAAAGGGGTCTTACATGTATGACAATGACTCTTTTGACTTCATAATTCTATTACAAACCTAGAAGCACTCAATGGGTGCTTGACCTAAAAATAATTTTACCTTGAGCATGAAACCCATGCATCAAGAATGAAAATAATAAATTTATTTTTCTCTTTTCATCAAATACATAAAATTATGATTACAATAGACATTATGAAGACTAAACCTAGTTACACATTTCAAGAGACCCAAAATTTCAGCCCTCCTACAATAGCCAGTTTCCCCAGAATTTCGTCCCTGCGACAATTTCCCTAGTTACCCAAAAATTTTGGCACCCCGCAATACTTTCCCTAGAAAAATGTAAACCAAAGAGAAAGAGATTACTCCACACGTGCAAGATGCTAGAGAGAGTGAAGAGAGAAAAATTGACCTTATTTTTGGTCCTTCTTGTCCTTCACTCACTTGCCCATAAACTGCCTTGTGTAAGAGAATGTGAAAGTCCAAATGGAGAAGGTTGAGCTGCCTTTATATAGTAGTTTGCCTTGGGTGAATGGGTGTGTCTCTTTTCCAAGGCCGACTTGACTTGGAGGGACGCTGACTTGTCACTTGGAGCCAAAATTTACATTTCAAAAATTCAAATTTTCATTTGTAAAAGTTGTAATGGGACTTTGACTCAATAATTTTTTCTTTGATTTAGGCATCTATAAATATGCTTTACAATGATAAATACAATCACATAAAGTGACCAAATGTACATTATGAATACCAACAATAGTTACAAATTCAACACTAGGAAACTTAACCAGAGCGCATGTCCACTAGAGGAGCATTATGACACGCTATAGGTGAAGCGTTGAGAACCATGGGACTCCTATCACTTGCAGAGAATCATTCCATTCCATGGGCACCTACAACACCCCCAACAGTCTGCACTTTACCCCACATTATTCATGAGATAATGCACTTGAACCGTCTTGCCCTAGCCGACTTAACAATGTACACATGGTTTGGCAGTCGAGTTGATGACCCATTAGAGAAATTTTGAGGTAAAAAATGGACCTCAAAACAAAAATGTACAACCAAAATCAACTTTATAAGAACCAATAGAATTGAAGATGATGATGTCAACCCTAGGGGAGATTCACCATTTTTGGAGTAAAGAGGTAAAATGATAAATAAAAAAATGCAAAATGAAAAAACTCTTTTTTCAACTTGTATTTTTAACTTATCTCCCTACATTTTTACTCGAATTTCAAGCGGGAGCACTCGTTGGATGCATAATTTAAATTTTCATCCAAGGAGTACCCATGTTGAATACTTTCAATGGAGTCCGCTATACAAAAAATGAGAAATATATGAAAAACATGATTGCGATCACGTTTTTTCATGTATTTCTCATTTTTTGTGTAGCAGGATCCATCAAAAGTATTCAACATGGATACTCCTTGGATGTGAAATTAAATTCCACATCCAATGAGTATTCTCACTCGAAATTTGAGTAAAATCATAGGAAGATAGGTTGAAAAAATAGTTTTTTCTTTTTTTTTCACTCCAAAATTTGATGAGGTAATCTAATCTTATTTTATTGTTTCCACTATTATTTTATAATTTTCCTTAAGAGACCCATTTTAGACTTCAAAATTTCTCTAATGCATATGAGGTTTGTCTTACCCTTTGAGACATGGGAAGGCTAGCACCATCCTTAGAGCCCTCAACGTTGAAGCAAAATCAGACTATTCTATCACCAGGAGATCCATGAGACCCATTCTATGCCCCAAACACAAAATTGGGGTACACAGGATGGTTTGCATGGAGATCTAGGGGCCAACCCCTAAATTATGGTTTTTGGAGCCTTCTACACTCAATTTGGCACTAGAGGAGCCCAAGGCTTGCCCAAAGGAATCCTACACATGCATGACGTCAACATTTCAACACTCTTATTGGTTAATTATTATGTTTTTGCATTGGTTATATGGTCGGTTTGTGACCTTATTTAGAATTTTCCCATTATTTTATTAGTTGAAGGGTTAATAGGCTAAAATTAGACATCATTGGACACATATATATTAGAGAGACCTCATTTGATCTCTCTAATCATTAATCTTGTGAATTTCATACCTATTAAAGAATTCACACGTGCTTCATGCGGGTGATTTTGGAGATACTTGTATGCATTTTGATATATGGAAGTTGATTTTGACATTCTTTGGATCTATTTATTGGTCTAATGGAAGGATGTATTGCATGTTATCTTGTAAGTGGAACCTTTTGTTGAATGTATTTTTCTTAATTGTCTAATGTGTGAAACTATTGATTCTAGGTTGAAATTATGTTCCCTAATTTGTTGAAGATCAATTTATTGAAGAATATCTAGATGATTGTTATATGCATTACTCATTGTAACATGAAATGAATGTTCCTAGTGGAGTACTTGTTATTCTCCATCAAAATCCATTATTCCATTATGTGGGTAATTGCTGAAATTTTGATAGTTAGTGCATCAAATTTCAACCTCCTTAGAAGGAATTTGGCTTATCTTAAACATCATAGACTCCATATCCCCATAGGACAAGGACCTGGTCCTATCACTTGATGATCAACCTTACATTTTCTCCATAAATTTATTTTCTCAATTTCAGTTTCAAGGCTATGGAGAAAAATTAGGGCTTGAAGTGAAATTTTAGGGAGGAGGGTTTTTGGTGATTTGAGGGCCTAAACATCAAGAGATAGGTTTAGGCTACCTAACCTATCAATTTTATGGGCATCCACTCAAATTTCATCCATAAAATTTCTTTCCCTAGGTGTAGCCCTAAGAGGGAAACCCTAGTTTCCTCTCCCTCAACTTGAGGACTTTCTTAAGGGTTTCATGAGCCTTGGAATAGATGATTAGCATTGCAAGAAACTCTTTCTCTTTGGTCTTGACCTTGTGAACACTTGTTTTCACCAAAATTTCTCAAAACCCTAGGTCTTGAACCTTATTTTCTAGAGCTTTTCTTTGAGAGTGTTTTGCTTCTTACAAGACTTGAATCATTATTGAGCGTCTCTTTTGAATGAGCTCTAATTGATCACTTTGTGCCTCATACCTAGCATATCTATTCTAAGTGATCTCCTTCCTACCGAGACTCCTCCCATTGGTGAAAGTTCGTAAAGAGCAGGGGGTTTTGACTGAGGTGACATTGGGCATCTACCCCATTGTTAGCACTTTGTCTAGATTTTGTCTTGTAGGGTTTCCGGGTTACCCTCTCCATGGGCTGCTAGATTTTTTGGTAACATTTTTGGCGTTGTTATCGGGGACATGAAGTGTGTGTCTTGTCTCCATACGACAATACAACTCCTTATTTGGTGACTCCATTGGAAGAACAAAGCCCATGTTCTTCATTAAACCTCAATGTCAATGCTCGTAGGTTGAAGCAAGTGTCTCTCAAGGCATTTTGAATTCACTCGGGTGACTCCCCGTTGATTGTTATGCAAACCTCAAGGAAATGGCTCCTTGGGATCTGCATGATGTTGACATTTCTGAATTCTTGCATATAGAAGAAGGAAAATGGGACATTGGTCATCGTTCTCACAATGATCCAATATATGACACTGGTGATGACCTTATTTGTCCTTCATCTTCCTCATCATATTTCTCCCAGCATATTCCTAATGACAATGATGAGAACAACATGTTTGAGGTTGCTCTTCATCAAAAGTTCATGAGTTTTATTGTTGAATTCTTCATTCTTTAGTTACAAGAGAGGATCCAATGGTGCAACTTGGATTATTTTTCCTCATCCATGATTCTTTTTCCTAATGCTTGGTTTTCTTGTGTTCTCGCTTCCCACCTTTGTCCTTCATTGAGCCAATTTTGCAAAGGAGAATGTGATGCTCTGATGCCCTATCTCAATAGAACTAGTGTGAACAAGAGATGTTATATTGATCTAATAATATGTTGGTTACATTGGTTGTATGACTATACTTAGCTCATGCATAGTGTGCTAGCATTGCATGGTAGCATATTATGTTTGCATCGCTGACATCATCATAGCATGCTCTCATGTTAGAATAGTTGCATTTAGATTAGAATTGAATCTTAGTATAAATTTACTTTTCTGTATGGATTTATTATTTGATAAAAAACATGGGCGACAAAAGCACGCCTAATGCACATGCTCCCAATAGTTGTATTGTGATTCGCAGGATATAGGTTTGTGTCCCATGAGATTGTTGGAGTTCTTATGAACTCTCTGTTCAAGTACATGGATCATGCACTCTACAGTGAACTCATGTCCCAGTTGGAGCCAGATGTAACCCACCAAAAGTAGGCACCCCTAGAAGAATTTTTCTCCTAATTTTCCTCTGTTAGTCAACAACTAGCAACCCCTGACAACCACCTTATAGCCCATGTGATGTGCCATTTTATCTCTACCACCTGCATAAACCATATGTTTCCTTGGCCATTTTTCAAGAGCACGTGTTAAAAGGTGGCCAATCTAATCCAAAAGGTATGTTATTCATTGTTCAATCAGGTGCTTTTTCTTGTTTTTCATTTGGCCATTTGGCATGGATTAATAGGTGACTTTAGAAAAAGGATGGATTTTGACCATGGTTTTGTTCTCTCACCCTAAATGGGGTGTTTATCTTCAATCCTAGTCTAGGGGGACCTCCCTTAATGGAACATGGCTTTAGGAAGGGCACTAGTTGGGAAACCCTGATTGAGATATCATGCTTTCGTTTTCCCCATTCCATACTTATCGCTTCCCTTTGTACATTATGATCCCTATACTACACCTCCCATCTTTGAGTCCACATGACCATGGGTCCACTAGGATCTAGGACACCCCCCTCCCCTTGTCCACATTTCTAGGTCAAGCCTTGAAATGTTGCCTAAGAGGTTGTGTTGGAAATATCGTAGCCATGGTCGATATTTTCATAAAGAATTGGAAAATTTTGAGTTTAAATTATGCCTCCTAAAATACATCAAGTCGGCCTCCTTTTGTACTAGTCGATTGGGCCCCTAAAACGCACCCATTTGACCCCTTTGAAGAACTATATAAAGTAGATCACCTCTCCTCATTTAGCGCATTGATTTGTATCTTTCTTTATCTCTGATCTAGCAAAATTTGGAGCAGAAGGCGTGGGCCAAAAATTTGAAGGAGGGCTTGACATTTGGCTTGGCACTTGACCTTATTGCTTACTAGTTTGGTTATTATCTTGATATTTTTTCTGATGTTTTGATGAACTTTGAACTCTCTCTTATAAGGAAATATTATGGGTTTTTCCCTTGTGGGTTTTTTCGTAGCTTCAAGCCTAAATTTTTTGTGTCTCGTCTTATTGTCTCATGGTTATCTTTATTGCTCTCTCATGTTCAATGGTTGAAATTTTCTTCTATATAACTGCTTAATAATGTTAAATGTTATTGATGCTAACTAATCATTGGAAGTAGTTATCTATTGAAGAAAATTATTCTAGCTTTTGCCCTAGCAAACTCAACAGGTTGATGCAGCTAAAAAAAAGAAGAAAAAAACATATCTTGGCCACAAACAAGAAACAAAAGAAAAAAAAGATTATAAAATGCAAAAGATGTTTAGGACATTAGCATTAGCACATGGGCAAAAGTCAAGCATGATCTCTACTCCTTGTCATTATGGCCATCACCCAGTTCCTAGGGCCAATGTTGCCCTGCCACATCATTAAAGGAACCTTTCATGTCCCAAACCCTAGTGGGTAATGAATTTCCCCACCTTTAAGGGGGTGATCCACTTCTACACATCATTCACAACATGCTCTCATTTCCTACAACTTTGAGTAGTAATACAAAGAAAAAACAAGAAAAGGCAAAAGGAAATAAGAGGGGTGGAAAACAAAGGTCGGGATAACTCATGCATCCACGAGTTACCCCTCCTCACATTTGTATGCCCAAAATGTGGATTTCCTCATCATTGCTACCCCTTCAACCATGGCATATGGCCCTAAAACCACTTCTCCCCTCCGTTATATCATTATTCACATGACACCTATTGATTGAGGGATGTACCAAGGACTTGTCTTTCCCCTTAGGGGTTTGAAACACCTAATAGGATCGTCCCTTGACTAGCAAGCTTGGTCCACTTAGATGCATTAATTACTATTGTACCTAATGGTGAAGATGCAACATTGGACATTGTGTGTGATTGGCAGATGGTTTTCATCATGGACTAGGCGACTTAACTGGGGCCCAAGTCCACTAGAGGAGCATTATGACACCCTACAGGTGAAGCGTTGAGAGCCATGGGACTCCTATCACTTGTAAAGCATCATTACATTCCATGGGCACCTACAACACCCCTAGTAGTATGCACTTTGCCCCACATTATTCATGAGATGATGCATGCCCCAACCGACTTAGCAGTGTACACATGGTTTGGTGATTGAGACGAGGCCCAGATGAGGTTTGTCTCACCCTTTGAGACATGAGAGGGCTAGCATCATCCTTAGAGCCCTGAACTATGGAGCAAAATCAAACTATTCTATCACCAAGAGACCAATGAGACACATTTTGTGCCCCAAACACAAAATTGGGGTCCACATAATGATTTGCATGGACATCTAGGGGCTAACCCCTAGATCATGATA
Source organism: Pinus taeda (assembly GCA_000404065.3). Lineage (NCBI taxonomy): Eukaryota > Viridiplantae > Streptophyta > Pinopsida > Pinales > Pinaceae > Pinus > Pinus taeda. Next base: position 54,581 of record APFE030345344.1, read on the forward strand.
TTTTGAGCCCTCTACATTCATTTTGGCACTAGAGGAGCCCAACTTGCCTAAAGGAGGCCTACACATGCATGATGTCAACATTTCGGCCCTCCTATGGGTTCATTATTATGTTTTCACATTGACTATAAGGTCAGCTTGTGGCCTCACCTAGTATTTTCCCATTATTTATTAGTTGAGGGGCTAATAGGCTAAAACTAGACATCATTAGACATATATTTAGAGAGACCTCATTTGATCTCCCTCATCATCAATCTTGTGAATTTCAAACCTCTTATAGAATTCACACTTGCTTCTTATGGGTGATTTTGGAGATACTTGAATGCATTTTGATATATTGACGTTGATTTTGACATTGTTTGGAGCTATTTCTTGGTCTAATGGAAGGATATATTTCATGTTATCTTGTAAGTGGAACCTTTTGTTGAATGCCTTTTTCTTAAATGTCTAATGCTTCTAGGTTGAAATTATGTGCCCTAATTTATTGAAGAATATCTAGATGAATGTTGTATGCATTACTCATTGTAACATGTAATGAATGTTCCTCGTGGAGTACTTATTATTCTCCATCAAAATCTATTATTCCATTAAGTGGGTAATTGTTCAAATTTTGATAGCTAGGGCATCAAATTTCGACCTCCTTAGAAGGAATTTGTCTTATCTTAAACATCATAGACTCCATATCCCCATAGGACAAGGCACTGTTCCTATCACTTGATGATCAACCTTACATTTTCTCCATAAATTTCTCTTCTCAAATTCGCTCCTTTTAAGGCTAGGGAAAAAAACTAGAGCTTGGAACAAAATTCTAGGGAGGAGGTTTTTTGGTGATTTGAGAGCCTAAACATCAAGAGATAGGTCTAGGCTACCTAATTTATCAATTTGGTGGGCGTCCACTCAAATTTCATCCATAAAATCTCTTGCCCTGGGTGTAACCCTAAGAGGGAAACCCTAGTTTCCTCTCCCTCAACTTGATGACTTTCTTGAGGGTATCATGAGCCTTGGAATAGCTGATTATCATTGCATCAAACCCTTTCTCTATGGTCTTGACCTTGTGAACACTTGCTTTCACCGAAAATCTCGAAACCCTAGGTCTTGAACCTTGTTTTCTAGGGCTTTTCTTTGAGAGCATTTTGCTTCTTGCAAGCCTTGAATCATTATTGAGCCTCTCTTTCGAATGAGATCTAGCTTGATCATTTTGTGCCTCATACCTAGCATATCTATTCTAAGTGGTCTTCTTACTACCGAGACACCTCCCATCGGTGAAAGTCCATAAAAAGAAAGGGGTTTTTGTTGAGGTAACATTGGGCCTCTACCCCATTGTTAGTACTTTGTCTAGCATTTGTCTTGTACGGTTTCCTTCTCCAAAGCATGCTAGATTTTGTGGTGACAATGTGCACTCTAACTTCCTCAACATCCTCCAACCAACCTCTCATTAGAGCTATCTTCCTCCCCCTCAACAACTCTACCCAACAAACCAATGGAGTTGTATCTTAGGTACAATGTCTAGCCAACTCTTCTTTTTCTTTGCTAGAGTTGTAACTCAGAAAGAACCCTTCCTACTCTAATACCTAATTATCCAAGGCGGTATGCTCACACCACACTTTCCCTGTGTGTTCTCGGAGTACACAACACTGCCAAAAGCAATGCAAGCATGCAACTTTACTAGAAAACAATCAAAACACATGTATGCAATAACATTAGGAAAGCAATTTAACTCGGGGTCTCTTTTATTCATTGTGAATAAAAATTGGGTGCATGTGGCCTCTAAGGCTTCAATTGTTACATGCAAATGCATGGGCCAAACCCTTCTCACATGACCCTGACGATATCACTCTTATGCAAACCCCTAAGACTTCGCTTATATTCCCACAATTGCCTCTCCACTATTGATTTCCAATCTGATCAGACAGCTCTGGGTTTTGTGGAAGTCGTTTGTACCTACCTTCTGTTCTCCACCCAATGGTTCAGAGGAACAATCACGATTAACATGGATTAGATGACTGCCACAGACCTCCTTTGGCTCTTTCACTTTGCTACCAGTGAGGCCATCTCAACCTTGTCAGCCATGCTCACACATGAGTCCATCTTTCGTCCTTGTCACCCTTGTTGTTGCTTTTCTTGGATGTTTGAGAATGCCTCTGCATCAGACTTTCACTAGTCCCAATAGTTATGATAGTGTGTAAAGCCTTGAAATTTAGGAAATTCAACTCAACAGCAAACTAATCCCTTAGAAGTTTTCCAAACTGAACATAGAAAAAGACACATCTGAGTCCTTTTAACCTTCAATTCTCTTTTTTTTCTGAATTTAGGGTTCTATGATCCATAATTTTAAATGTTAGAACATCATTCGGTATATAATCACATAAGAGCTTTTTGCCGACACGTTTCGTATCATCCAGTGTGGTTCTCTCTCAAACCAAAGTCTCACATCTAGTTTGATTTTCAACCAATGACACTCAGTGTTTAAACTTAATTCCATGCTCTATATGCATCATTCTCACCATGTTTTGGGGGCTTTACATCTGATGCATATGAACGTTCACTTCTTGTTGTCTACACCGCTTAAGGTTTTTCTCATCACTACAGTGTTGCATTGTGATAAGTTATAACCACCCTTTCTAAATGATTCATTTCTTAGAAGTTCTGGAGAGGGATGAATGGTAAGATCCCATTAGCTCAACTCTATGTTCCTTCAAGATAGAGCAGATCCTGACTGTGTGCACATTGGCTCATTGGTGGTTTGGGTATGGTTTAACTTGAAACCCGAGATGATTATTAATCATGTTACAGTAAAACACCAAAATGCATATATCAATTGACAATCTCAGGGAATAAATAATCCAAGCAAAGGTGACCAATCTAAAATCAAATTCCAGGATCAAATGCAGTTAACATAGAATAGAATATATGCCAAAGCCAACATTAAAATAATACAACCTCTTTCTTTTCTGCATTGATACTGAGAAATCTCATAGAATAGAATATATGCCAAAGCCAACATTAAAATAAGAAACCTCTTTCCTTCTGCATTGTACTGAGAAATCTCAGTCGTCAATGTATGAAAATTTCTTATTTGACTCTAGATCTTGCGCTTATGTTATGCTTGCCCAATATCTGAATAGCGATTGTAAGAAGCAATGCTGTGCACATTGGTTCTGTAAATCAAGGGTGAAAACATACATGGGAACTCCAAACAATACACTTCCACCAGAAACTGAAAATAAAACCCTTTTTACTATTGATACAAGGTTGACTAGTTTATGTTTGTTGTGGTGAAAGCCTTTGTTTATAACTCAGTCCTCTTAGCATTGCTAATAATCACAGCAGAACACTTGCTATCCTCAAATGTAGGTAATGGTTAGCATCTCTCACAATAATCTTAGAGACAAATTTTGATTTTGGAGGTGCAACTACTGTACATGTGAACGATCTTGAATCTTGATAACTCAACTACATGATCAAGGGAAGGAGTTTAAAAGCCCAGATCAATTGTCTTCTCATTGTAATGCCAAAACACTTTTCATTTAACACAAACCTTGTGAGAAACTTACCCCCACCAATTTCGTCTGCAAGACAAATTCTCCAAGTTTGAATAGATTTTTTGCATTTGTCTGGGTCACTTGTCCCCCATGAGGAAAGCATGCACCTGTTTATTGATCTCAATCCAACTACATCCAGGTGCCTTTTTTATGCCCCTGTCCTTCATCATTTTTCGTACTTTTTCAATGTCATCCCATCTGCCAGCCATAGCATAAATGTTTGAGAGAAGCACATAAGGTGCATTGTTTTCAGGGTCAAAATCAAGAATGTATCCTGCTATGCGTTCTCCTAATTCTGTATTATTATGTACTCTGCAGGCACTAAGCAAACAACTCCACAACGAGGCATCAGGTTTTATTGGCATTTTGTTGATAAAGGTATGTGCTTCATCCAGACATCCAGCCCGGCCAAGAAGGTCAACCATGCATCTATAGTGCTCCATTGCAGGTGTAATGTGATAATCTTCAATCATGCTTCTGAAGTATTGAAAGCCCTCATCCACTAAACCTGCATGGCTACACGCAGACAAAATATTAACAAAGGTAATATGGTTTGGGTTTATGCCAGAAAGTTTCATTTGTTCAAAGAGCTTAATGGCTTCCTTACCACAACCATGCATTGCATATACTGCTATTATTGTTGTCCAGGAGACAACATTCTGTTGATGCATCTTGCCAAATAAATGATGTGCCTTTTTTATATTTCCACATTTTCCATACATATCTATCAGGGCATTCATCACCGTGACATCAGACTCAAATCCACTTCTAATTATATTTTCATGGATTTCCATGCCCTGTTCTAAAGCTGCCAAGTTGGCACATGCTGGAAGAATACTAGCAAAGGTCTTTGGGTATAGTCTTACATCTGCCAATTGCATTTGTTGGAAAAGTCTTAGGGCCTCTTCGCCATGCCCATTTTGTGAAAATCCTGCAATTATTGCATTCCATGAGGCCACTGTTCTTTCAGGCATTTCCTTAAAGTGTTTCAGGGCCTCGTCAACACACCCACTCTGTGCAAAACCTGAAATTATTGCTGTCCAGGAGAATATATTCTTTTGGGGCATCATTTCAAAGAGATTCATTGCCTCATCTATAAACCCATTCTGTACAAAACCTGCAATCATTGCATTCCATGCGATCGCATCTCTTCGAGGCATTTCATTGAAGAGTTTAAGGGCTTCATCGACAAGTCCATTCTGTGCATATCCTGCAATCATTGTCGTCCACGCAACAGCGTCTCTCTCGGGCATTTTGTTAAAGAGTTTCAGGGCCTCCTCAGTAAACCCACTCTGTGCATATCCTGCGATCATTGCTGTCCAAGCCACAACGTCTGGTTGATGCATTTTGTCAAATAATTCCCGCGCTTTATGCAAACCCCCACAATTTGCATACATGTTTACAAGGGCACTTACAACAAAGGCATCAGATTGTAATCCACTTTTTATTATTTTATCATGGATCTCCACCCCCTGCTCCAGATTTATCAGGTTGGCACATCCTGGGAGAATACTGGTGAAGGTCTTCCAGTCGGGTTTTACACCTGCCAATTGCATTTCTTGAAAACACTTCAGGGCTTTATCACCATACCCATTCTGTGCAAAACCTGCAATCATTGCATTCCATGAGGCCACAGTTTTTTGAGGCATTTCCTTGAAGAGTTTCAGAGCATCATCAACAAACCCATTGTGCGCAAGTCCTGCAAGCATAGCATTCCAGGAGACGGCGGTCCTTTGAGGCATTTCCTTGAAGAATTTCAGGGCCTCGCCAACGCGCCCATTTTGCGAGAATCCCGCAATCATAGCTGTCCAGGAAAATGCATCTCTTTGAGGCATCTGTTGAAAAAGATTCAGCGCCTCATCGAGATGCCCATTCCGTGCATATCCTGCAACCATGGTATTCCATGACACAATGTCTCGTTGAAAAATTCTGTCAAACAATTCGCGTGCATTCTCCATTCTCCCACATTTTGCATACATGTCCAAAAGGGCATTGGCCACAACGAGATGAGACTCAAACCCCCTTACTATAATTTCTCTGTGGATCTTCATACCTTGTTCCAGAGATGCCGAGTGGGCACATGCTGGGAGAACGCCCGAAAACGTGAAGTGATTGGGTTGTAAACCCGTTCTTTGCATTTGGTTTAACAGTGAGAATGCCTCCTCACCAGTTCCATGTCTTGCATAGGCAGCAATCATGACAGTCCATGAGCAAATATCTCGTTTTGGCATTTGGTCGAAAACTCTGCGAGCGTCCACCATACTCCCGCACTTGGCATATGTGTTGAGGAGTGTGTTGTGCAGAAGTATGTCTGCCATACATCCAGTCTGATTGATGCGGGCGTGAATTAGTTTGGCCTCGGCCAAGGCTTTCTTCTGAATGCAGCCATGCAAGACAGAAACATAAATCCTACAAGACTCCTCCAACCGACCTTCTTTCGGGAGTTGAATCAGATGATCGCGAGGGTTTGTATCAGTGACGACTTGTGTTTGAGCAATAGCAGTCGAAGGCATTCTGTGTTGAAAGAAAAACTCTGGTTCAGCAAGCATTGGCACTACTCTCTTCTCCTTATTCTTAAACCGCTGTAGCATTTATGTTTGCAAGCAAGGACAAATCTGATACACGATCCTATAAAACTACTTCGCTTACACTTCATTCCCCATGTGAATACAGGAACATCGAATGTTTGAATTGAATTGTTTGACATGTTTTCATCACAAGACATTCAGATTACCAGATTGCAGATGTTGTCATGGCATTATAGGAATGCTATTTTTTCCAATGCATTAGAGGGAAACGCTAAACATTTCTATTTTGTACATAAATATAGGGATGGTAAATTAATCTTAATATATTAAAATTTAAAAGATTATATTAATATTGAAGCTATAAAATAACAAAAATTAAATCCATGTGTACTCATAATAATTTTAGTTTTTTCAAATAACAAAAATTTGTAAAAGTCAGCTTTTAATCTAGCGGTCCTCCATTCCACTACCACATCACATAGATAAAGGCGGTTCACCATATACCAGTCTAGATCCATTTAACTCTTGATCTATTGTGCGCTAAGAGTGATCAAATCCTTGGAGGTGCAAACCTTCTTTTTGGAGTGTAGAATTTGAGGAAAGGTTTGCACCTCGAGGGATTTGACCTCTCTCAGCGCATGATAGTTCTGGAGATAGATGGATCTAGGCTCGTTCTTGAGGGCGACAGACACGTTTTTAGATTATCATTATTATGTATATGTTTGAGATAGACTTCATACTTCGAAATTTACATTAGGTTTTCTTTGTTTGACATCACTATATCATTCTCTCTTCTTTAATTATGTTTTTGTTGCTTGCCTTGATTGGTTTCTATGTCTGCGCTTGGATGCTTTGAGTGGTTTGTGTGTTTATGTGTTTGGAATTGGATGGTAATGTTTGTGAATGTTATAATTGTTGTGTTACATTTCTATGCATATGTAATTGTATGTTAGTAATTAGTTGGTGATGAAGAAGGGAGACAATATTGTCGATAGTTTGCAAGAGGATTGACACTACACATATATTTCATTTAGTTTTAGGTATCACAACTTTTGACAATTAATAATTCTTAATTCTTAATAGTGTCCCTCCAGGTATTACGAAATATATTTTGAAGAGTAGTTTTAATAATTTATTGCATCAAGATTACTCTTGAAATCATTTGTTTCATTGCTAATGTTTGAAATAATTTATTTCCTTCAAAATATTTTGATGATTTTTTTTTTTATCTATAGTTTGTTTTGCAAAATTCAAGAAATAATGTAATTTTGATTTATTTTAATTTGTGGTCAGATTTACAAAATATTTAAATTATTTGTTAGTTTTTTCATCTTTTCATATCGATTATACGAAAAAGATAGTTGATATTATAAAACATTCAATTCTTTAACTCGAACTATTGCAGTAAACATCATAGTACCTTGTCTTTTTTGCTCTCCAATATTAATAGGTTGAATTACTCTAACACAAAAATCAATGCAAATTGTCAATCATTTTTTTTACTTACATTGAAATCAATGCACATTGTTTATCCAATCACTTTAAGTTAATGTACCATCATACATTGAATTATATCAAATAATAAATCATCATCTACATTGAAATCAATCCATCTAAGGCACACAATCAAATAAGATTAGAAAACATCTACATTGAAATCAATGAATCTAATGCAAACAATCAAATAGGATTAGAAATCAACATCTACACTAAAATCAATGGATCTAGTGCAAGCAATCAAATAATATTATAAATCAACATTTACATAGAAATCAATGCATCCAGTGCAAGCAATCAAATACGATTAGAAAACAACATCTACACTAAAATCAATGCATCTAGTGCAAATAGTCAAATAGGATTACAAATGACCATCTACATTAAAATCAATGTATTAAGTGCAAGCAATCAAATAGGATTAGAAATCACAATCTACACTAAAATCAATGCATCTAGTGCAAGAAATCAAATAAAATTAGAAATAATCATCTATACTAAAATCAATGCATATAGTGCAAGCAATCAAATAGAATTAGAAATCAACATCTACACTGAAATCAATGTATTTAGTGCAAACAATCAAATAGAATTAGAAAACATCTGCACTGAAATCAATGCATCTAGTGAAAGCAATCAAATAGGATTATAAATCAACATCTACAATGAAATCAATGCATCTAGTGCAAGCAATCAAATATCATTAGAAATCAACATCTACACTTAAATTAATGCATCTAGTGCAAGCAATCGAATAGGATTAGAAATCACCATCTACCATGAATTCAATGCATTTAGTGCAAGAAATCTTCTTCCATGTCTCCCCCCTCCATCTATATATGTATCTCCCTCTATCTCTCCTTATTTGTCTCTCTATCTCACCCCTAAACATACACACTCTCTCTCCATCTCTTCCTTTTCACTCCCCCTCTCTCTCTCTTGCTCCACTTTTCTCTACGTATGCCTTTTTTCTTCCCTCCCTCTCTCCCCTTCCAAATCCATCTCTTTGTCCTCCCTCTCTCCTCTTATCTAACCCTCCCTCTCTCCTCTTCCCTCTCTTCTCCTCTCTCTTAAGTCGTCTCTCTCCCTTTCTCTCGCCCCCCATCTGTCTCTCTATCTCTCTCTCTTCAACCCTATCATTATCTCCCTCCCTCTCTCCTTCTCTCTCTCCCCCTCTGCCCCCCTCCATATTTGTGTCTCCCTCTCTCTCTCTTACCCTTATCTCCCTTCTCACTCCTCTCCTTGTCTCTATCTTCATTCTTCCTCTCCCATGTCCTTCAGTTTATCTCCTTCAATGCAAGCAATCAAATAGGATTAGAAATCACCATCTACACTTAAATCAATGCATCTAGTACAACAATTCTTCTTCCCTCTCTCCCCATCCATCTATATCTATATCTCCCTCCACCTCTCCTTATTTGTCTCCCTAACTCACCCCCCTCCCCAAACACACATGCTTTCTCCCTCTCTCTATCTCTCTCTTCTTCCCTTTCTTCACCTTCCATCTATATATCTCTCTCTTTGTCTCTCTTTTGTCTCTCTATATCACCCCCAAAACATACACAATCTTTCTCCATATCTATATATCTCTCCCTCCCTCTTCCTCTCCCTTTCTCTCTTTCTTCCCCTTCTCTCCATCTCTGCCCCCTTCTATCTCTCTTCCCTCTTTCTCTCCTCTCTTCCTCTCCCTCCATCTCCCTTGTCACTCCCTCTCTCTTTCTCCACCTTTCTCTCTCTGTCTTTCTTCTTACCTCCCTTTTTCTCTCCATTCCTCTCTCCTTCTCTCTCACATCCAAGCTCTCTTCTTTCCTCTCTCCTTCTCTCTCACATCCAAGCTCTCTTCCTTCCTCTTTCTCCTTTTCTCTCTTGCCTCCCTCTGTCTCCCCCCCTTATATATCTCTCTCTCTATCTCTCTCTCTCCAACTCTGTCACTATCTCTCCTTATCTCCCCCTCTTCTCTCTATCTCTCTATCTCACCCCCAAACATATACACCCTCTCCATCTCTCCCTTGTCACTCCCTCTCTCTCTCTCTCTCTCCACTTTTCTCTCTCTATGTGATTCTTCTTCCCTCCCTCTCTTTCCTTCCAACTCCATTTCTCTATCCCTCCCTCTCTCCTCCTATCTCTCAAGTCCTCTCTCATCCTTCCTCTCTCTCCCTTTCTCTCCCTTCCTCTTACTCCCTCTATCACTCTATCTTTTTTCTTCCCTCCCATATATATCTAGAGTTAATATGTATCATGAATTTAATATTATATAAATTTAATATTGTATTAATCCAAGTTATTAATTTATAATATTAATATTATATATATTAATATAATATTAGATTTAATGAATTTTTTACATGGCATCACAATAAAATTTTCAAATATTACAACTTTGACGTGGAAACATTTGTCTTTAGAGATTTTAATATATCCATAGGATATGGTTTTCCTTGATTCATTTTACAAATATTTAATTAAAAGAAATATTAAAATAATTTGGAGCAAGATTTTGGATTTTTTGTGTTGAAATAACATTTTTATGTTATTTTACGAAATGGTATTGACTTTTGTAAAAAGTAAAGATGTTTAAAATTTTACCTGATTTGGAATTTTAATGTTGTAAAAATTTTTGTTGAAGGTAAATTTATGATCCTTTCAAATTCGAAGTATATGATAAAATAGTTATTAAACGCATAAGATAATTGTATTACAAACATATATGATAATTTTATCATATACGTTGAATTTGAATAACTATAGAAAACATTTAAATTATTGTTTTTATTTTTATTTATTTTTATTTTATTTTGGCCGACATGAGCAAAATTTCAACTTTGATGATGGACGGGCAGGGTTACACATCACACTGGGCTATAGAATGCGCCTCATGGCACCATTAATTTGGCTGAAAGAAAAAGCACAAGCCATATCATGTTTTGGGAAAACTATGAGCAAGATGGGATAGGGAAATAAATGGAGGAGAGTGGGTTGTGCTAGCAATACATGCTCACGATTTCCAACGACCAAATGTAATGATGGAGAAGGGAGAAATCCTTGGGATGGAGAAGGGAGAAACCTCTTGCATGAAGAAGAAATAGGCATCTTTCCCAGCGCAGAAGGGAGGAGGACAAAAATTGCTTGGATAATATACGCGAAAGAAAAAAGAAAGGAAAAACATTCCTGAGATAACTCAAAGCTCAAAAGAGCATGTGAAGCTTGGGAGGCATTGAGGTGCTTACTCACTTGATTGTTGAGAAAAGATAGGAGATTCTTGGGGCTACCAATGGTGATGAAGGTGTGAAAATTCCCCTTTGAGTACCCTTCCTCAAGCTTTGAAATCTGGCTTGGCGGGTGATAGCTACAAGAAAGGTTGGTTGCAGCTCATCTAAGGTTGGGTGGAGAGTTAAAGTCTCAATCTCAGTTTCCAAGTTTCTTCATTATCAAATAAGTGCTCATATAACTTTGTATGCATATATATCTAATAACCTCGCTTACTAAATTGTTTACATGCCTTTATGAGTGTGTGGCCTGATTCTTGCATGATTTTGGGAAAATTGAGTGGGTATGTGTGACTCAAGAGAAATAGTTTCCTTCTTGATCTCTATATGTGTTCTGGGCTTACAACATAGTAGGTTTTTTGGGTGCATGGGGTGGTTGTGCCTTTGCACCTAAGTTAATCATGTGTGCTTAAACTATATAATACCAATAGTCCTATGTTGTGTGCTTATTGAGAGCAATATGCCTTCTATTCATTACATGGAACTTATGGGTGGTTGACTGTCTATGTTCGATTTAGTAGCTAGATGCTTGTACTTATTTCTATGCATGGAGTTGGTCTACTTGTTTGTATGCAACATATGTGCTCTTTTTGTCTCTGAGAACCTGAAATTAATCTATTTATCTGAGTATAAATTCTAGTCAACGGTATGTATGTATTTGAAAATGTAAACTGGGTTGAGTTTGGAGCAATGTCTGAGTTGCCTGAGTGTCAGGATGCAGAGGGATATCTTTAATAACTATTGTTATGTTATAAGAATAGCCATTAGGCCTTGGTTTAAAAATTGTAAAGTTTCGAAGGGCTAGCTTGGTTTGTAAGATAATATATCTATGTATTGTCGGGTTAGGCCAAGTCCATTTTAAACTTAGAAGGGATAACACTCCCATTTTCATATATATAGTGTATATGTAAGTAAGTCTTGTTGGCCGGATAAATCGATCTTGCGGACAAGATCGATCTCCCTAGTATCAGAAGATAGTCTAGCAACAAACAGACAAACAAATCTATCTTTCTCTAGACATATGCGATTTATAAATAAATTCTATAGAGGTGTTAAGACCCTATCTTAGATCCAACGCTTGTTCGTAGTAGCCATCCTTCAATTGTTCGAAAGAGTTACCTTTGAGGACCTGCAATCACAAACAAGCAAACATTAAATAGCACCTGCATAGCAAATATCATAAATCATGTCTATTATGGTGATCAAGGAATCCATAAAATAAACCATGAACCAACAGCTTATTGAAAAAAACAAACTTCTTTGTATTAACTTTGAAGTAAAAGAACCTTACAACCTTTTCAGCCTTGATGTTGAACAAGCTCTTCCTCGAGTCCGAAACAGGAATTTCCTTTACTTTGACAAGCCTTGCACTCTTCCAAATGAGATCATAGAGGTATGTAATCTCTCCTCATAAAAACTCAACTAAGAAGACTAAGTTCCAACAACATTTCACCTCAAAAATATTCATCTTCTAACCTCCCAAGTAACCAACCCAATGCTTCATTTTATAGTGCAGAGGAGGAGGTTACAGGTCCAGCTATGAAGGGATAGAATCCTCCTTCAAAGGGATAAGCTCCTCACATCAAGGGGTTAGCTCCTTAAGGTATGGGATGCATGAACCTTAAGAGAGTGAACTTGCCACCTCAAGATTCCTTCCAGAAGCTTCTAGAAATGACTGAAAGTGAGTTTTTAGAATATATTCGTGCCTTTTTAACTTTTACAGGGGTCTGCACCTGTTGGACACCTAATCCTAAATGGGTTAGTTTGGAAGCCGAATGGACAAAGCAATCCAAGAGACCTTGGGATGTGAATCCCAACGGTCACATAATGTACTATAAATGTATATCATTTGTGAATAAAAATTGTGTTGCATGATTTATCTTTCATATTTTCTCTAGTTCACCATGTGTGTGTAACATGGTATCAGAGCGGGCGATATCCTGCCCTGCTCATATTATATGAGCCACTTGTTTTTGTGGTTTGTGTAAACCTGGGCTTTTCACGCAGGGAGGAATTCATCGGTGGATTTTGCTTTCCTTAGCAGGACATTAATTTGATGGGCCCCATATTCAATTGTTGATCACAGAGTTAATACCACTGCATACCTCTGTTATACCTTTGCTCTTGTTACGTTAGTCAACTCTAGTCTACCCAATACGTTGCCATAACACACTGAACGTTGTTACTTCATAATACAAATCCTCTCCATTGCAGCGTTGCATTTTCCACCATGGAGTCGCCGCCATTTTCTCCTCCATGAAAACTGCCCTGACAATTTCTATTTTCTGCGCCCTTTTGAACACGCTCAGACTCCAACGTTTCATATTCTCTGACCACTGACCATCTGTTTAAAAGCGTTGAGTCCCTGCCTGACATGGTATCATCCGTTTAAAAGCGTTGAGTGCCTGCCTGACATGTTATCATCCATTTGAATGCGTTGAGTGCTTGCCTGACAAGGTATCATCCGTTTGAATGCGTTGAATGTTGGCCTGAGAACTATGACTATGCGGATGACTGATTCATAAACGTTTCTACCATATTTGCTGAGCGTCTTGGTTTCTTTTTCCCATCCAACCATTGTGGTGCATGAGCCTTCTCACCTGTATACAAAACGTGTGATTTACGGGGGCGTCCTCGCTTCCATTTTGGAGGTATACCTGTAGAATCAGTCTGAGCTTCTTGATTCTCGTCTTTCATTTTAAACACCTCAACTTCTTAATCTGAAAATGGTAGAACTTTGAACAAAAAAGATGCCTTGAACCTTCAAACTGAAGCTCTGCATTACCCAACTTGTTGAAGCATCCGCAGGGGGGTTAATTTGGATGTTTTGAAGCACACGTGCATGTTAAGCAGTCCATCCACGATCCTTGAAGGATTTATCAGTATACACAGAGCTGCCACAAGCAAAACTCTGGTATCCGATGACGGTTCTGCAACAACAAATGCTCCATTCTCGTCACCTCCTCCATTAAAACTTTCGCCCTGCATTCCATTGCCCTCTTCTGCAACTGGCCTCTCATCGCTTTTGCCTTTAGCATTTATTACTCCAGAGTTTTCATTCGGTGGCATCCCGCCCGCAACTCCAGACAATAGGTGAACTTCACAACAGTATAAAGACGTTCTCAAGGGGCATTCCAATCGAACTCGGGACCTCTACTTTGTCTCTCCCGATATGCAGTGAAGAGAAACTTTTATTGTTCGAGCTTTTAGAAACGAATAAAGGCAACTTAACTCTGCTCTAGCCTCTGTTCTCGGCCTCTGTCAATGCCTAACGCAATAATTCTAGTGGTATGATCACCGCCATCTCGCCATTCACCAAGATATAACCTTCGTCAACTACTAAAACTGTTATGTGAAAGGGACTTGTACATATGTACGGCTCACGTCCAGTAACGAGGGCAAAGTTTCTCCATTCCCCATCGAAAAGTTTCACAACATGGTCGTCGTAGAGGACTATCCGACTAATTTTCTGTAACGTGATGAGTAATTTTCATTGTCTTCAAAGTATTATATTGTAAGATGACAATTGAGCAACTGCCTCAAACGAGTTTCTCTAGCAATGTGTTTTCCATTTGCGTCTAATGTTACTCTAAATTGCATCTAATGATTTCCTCCCAGCTCTCTATTCAAGACTCTGAGAAGCGGTGTGGTGTGCCACGGCAAGAGCGACATTAAGATCTTGTGCACACGCTGTAACTCCTGGTCTCAAATCTAGTCTTTGTTTTTGTGTTGGTAAAGCCGAGATTTTGTGGAGATGGGTAGATAGATAAGTGACTTCTGCATATGGGTTCTCACCCTCACCGATAAAGGTTTTGTCCCCACAATAGTAAGCTGGTGAAAGCTAAATTTGTGTGTGCAAGTTTTGTTTCTAAGTCGAAAGGGAAGTCTATCCCAAGAATGGTTAATGAGATGTAAGTATTTGGGCAAAACTCTTCTCCAAAATGACAAAAGTCATGGAGAGTGCAGGAGAAGTGGAAGCAGTAGATCCAGGTCCATAGCCATTTTTTATATAAATTATTTTTTATGTGGTGCGTTATTGCAGAGAGGATGAGTGGGCATCACGTTCCATCCAGATAACAAGCCGGCCCTATTTGAATTTGTTGGTGTTATGATATGTCGAGGTCAGATTATTCATAGGTATCTCATATTTCTTCAAAGAGTTCAAATCTTGCTTTTGGTTCACTTGATTGTTGTAGTTTTCTGGGAGAACAAAGTTTGAGAATACCTTGCAGTAACATTGGTTCATAGTTGTGAACAAATTTTAAAGTGTCAGTTTGCATTGGAGAAAATGACTCTATTTGGTGGTGTATTAGAGTTTCTCAAAACTCTGATACAATCTACTGTCGAAGACACATTTAAAATCAACAAGAACACTCTTTGTGACATTAAAGCATGTCTGCAGAATACACAGGAAAAAATAGACTTTTTGGAGCTTGAATCTCAGCTACAGTAAGAAGAATTCAAATAGAGGAGTCATTCTGAACATGTTTCTATTCAGAACATTGAGACTGCAACCCATCAACAACAAGTCAATAATGTTACAGTTCATTCAGATAAAGCAGCAATTGTACATGCAGATGCAGAAACTCAATCTGCACTTCCCAAGCCCATCATCAGACCTTGGGAACAACTTGTCCACAAAAGCACAAAACGGTCTAGGATATAAAAGAACTTGCCTTTCATAATCCAGACTATCCAAGCCATTCAGTTTTAGAGTGCTGGATTTATTCATGACAGTTCACTGCTCCTAGACAGTTCAGCTTAGCTGTTCCAGACTCCTGCTCCTCTTCCACAGCAACAACAACAACAACAGATCGTGAAATGCCAACACTGTGACCGAGTTGGCCATCTGAAAGATCACTGTTTTGATCTTCAGAGACAGAGTGGTTAGGTGCGCAGGAGACATGACCATTAGGTGCGAGACCGCAGGTAATGCAAAGAGAAAGTGCGGAACCAGATTTTTAGAGACTTTTGAGGGCTTTCTCTTATTTTCAAGGCTTGATATGAGGAACTGAGGCTCAAGACTTGCAAAGGAGGAAAGTATGTGTGGTAATGGCTCACACAAATTGCAGAATGTCAAGGTGACAATTTTGAGTGCAACAGATTTCCCCCTAAAGTGCGAAGTCTGTAATAGATGAAGATAGAGTCTGTCATTTATGAAGAGTGAAGTACTTTATCATTTCAAGGATCATCCTGTGGACACCCCACTCGGAACCTGTAAAAACATTCAATGCAAAATATATATATGTAGACATATCATCGCTGAGGTAGGCATTCCCATACTCAGATCAAAACTGACTAGAAAACTGACTAAACTATTTTGATACAGGAATGATTTTGTAATACATCAAGAGTATAGACATGTGTAGACACATTATGGGTGCAGCCATCTGTTTATGAATAGTCCAATATATAATGAATACCAAAATTCCTCGCAGCCTGGATGGTAGAAACTAGATCTAAGGTCTTGATTTCTGCTTCCCGAACTAGTATGATTCTATCCATGTGAACGAATGTGTCGAAGTCGAACATGGTAGAAACCACTTGATTACCAGTCAATGATGTGAACTGTTAACAAGTGTGAGAGAAACCACCAATAATGTTAATGGCTCTCAAAGTACTCAGTACAATCCATGAAATGTGAATAAATGAGTCGAAGTCGAACACGCCATAGAATCCTTTGATCGAAGGTCAATGATGCAACCTATTGTCGAAGGCAAGAAATCTACCATTAGGGCATGCAGATTTCAAGGTACTGACGGTTTCTAGATCAACTTCCTAGATAATGAGTTGATGTTGATAGAAAGAGATCCATCGTAGACAAGCCCACAACACGAAATCTAAGATGAAGTTTTGAAGAAATATATCAGCAAGAACTGACTCAGGGATGGTCAAAATGGATGACAGATATTTTGCAGATGAATGGTTTGTTTGAACTGATCTCTTGAACACATAACGACACTGCAAATGGCTTGGTGACAATCGACCCAAAGCTAATACCCAGAAACTAGCTGAAGACTTTCAATGTGGCTTGATTAACTGTTAGGCAAAGGATTTCCCAACCCAGGTGAACGAAAAGTGTCGTGTTCAAGAGTGGTTAACGACTTTTCCAAAAAATAAAGTGTAACAAACAAGTTCATGTTTCTCTCTTTTCCCCTACCATTTCTGGCAGGTACGTCTTTATTTTTGACAAGCTTGAGGAGGATAAAATTTGCTTGTTTATAAGCTCATCCTTCGGATGAGTCCAACTTCGTTTAAAATTCGAACCCTAAGAAGGAGTGGTTCGTTCCTGTTTAAAATTGAACAAGTCCTCTACTGTTAAATTTTAACGAGTCCAGTATAGGAAACGATGTTTTTCAATTTCAGGGAGTCAGAAGAAAAACTCAAGAAAACTCCATGGGGGTCCTTTTTCGTAAATTTGTGTCCCTCGAGCCTGAAAAAGTATAAAATAATACTCGAGAGAACCACTTGACTATTACAATCAAGGTGTACTTTTCATAATTAGTGACCCCGATCCAAAAAAGTAAAAAAAAGTGATCAAAGAAACGTCATTTTATAACCAGTATCAAACTTGAAACGACAAAAGTCTAACGATCTTTTCATGTTTATACGGTCAAAAAAGAGTTATAAGTGGACCGCCCTTTTAATTCCATTTAACGAGTTAAAAAGGGAAAAACTCGGCAATCTTTTCATATTGTACGAGTCAGAAAAGAGGTTAAAGAGGACTCCAATGTTTCACTTTTTTGTAAATTTTGAAAGATTCTGAAAAAGTGATAAAAGTATGCTCTTTGTTGAAAAATGATCAATTTTCTCGAAAAATCCAATATTCTGCACAAAAACTCAAAACATTACTGATACCTGTTTAAGATAAATAAAAATGTATTCAAAAATTTACCTTTTTAAAGTGAAAAATAAATAAATTAAAAATTCATTTATTCGAAAAAACTTATAAAAAGGGCTTTTCTAACTTCATTTTTACCATTTGAGTTTAGAGTGAGAAGTGAGAGATTTTGGGTGAGAAAGTTCCTGTGGGAAAATCTGTCCGTTGGAATCGAAAACCGTCAGCTCCAGGTAATCCACATCCTCCTTATCTTGCATTTCATCCATTTACATTTCATTTTTAGGCTTTAAATTTGATTTTTGGAGGATAAATTGGTTTAGAAAATCGCTCGTGGGGGTCCGCAAGTGCATCATGCAGTCCCTGCGGACCCCGTCGTTTTTATACAAAGAAAAAATTTGTGGGTCCGCACCTATTTCTTACAACGTGTGTGGACCTACGCACTGTCTCTAAGCAGCAGGTGCGGACCCCGTGAAATGGATTTTAAAAACTTAAATTTCTCCATTTTTTGCCCAAAAATTTTCGAATTAAATTGTTCGAATATGTCTTTTTTGCATTATAGGACACTTAAAATTCTTATTTGGTGAGAATGCAAGCATGAGGATGTAGATCTTGCCGCAATAAATCATATGCCCACATTGCAGGCATTGAGAGCATGCAGACTGCTTAAGTTCTGGGCCATACCAAGCATGAGGGCCCAAGTAGACCTCTTGCAATGGTTGGTAGACAGATGGAACATACAGGACCAGTGTTTCATGATTGGTGGCCACCAGCGCGAAATCGAGCTAGAGGACATATATTTTTTGACTGGTTTGCCCAAGAGAGGTGAACAATTATCTCTTTTCGGGACTAGGCCAAGTGGCTAATCTGTCACTAGTCTCCAATTGGAGTTTTGCAATGATCAAACAAAGGACAAATGGATTGATATTAAAACTATCGACCGTCCTGAACTTAAGGTTATTGCATTCACTGTTACCAGACTATGCGGGAGTGTAGCATTGCATGTGGCTACTGGATCCCAGATGCAGATGGCTGTAGACTGTTATCGGGGCACCATATTCAACTGGTGTGAGGCTGTGTTGGCAAATGTGAAAGGCCAACTAACCAGAGCAAAGAATGGACAGTTGAAAAACTTTGGATACAGTTTTATCATTGTCAGCTTTGCTCTAGAGAGGATCCCTAAGTTAGCCCCGCAGCATATTCCTGTTGATGCTAGTCTTCCTCGAGAGCCTAGGATAATGCATTGGATTGCTTTGATAGTGCATCACCCTGAGGAGGGCTCAGAGGTTGTTCGCTTTCTGCCTGAGTATTTTTGTTGGTTGAACAACCAACTTTTTGTGATTCAGGATTTTCCATATGCCGGGATGGATTATCGCAGTGACCCAGACATGAGTCTTCCACTAGGAGAGCAATGGGATGATTCAGGTAAAAATCATTTTCAACACTTTCTAAGTTTTAATTAATTTTTTTTTTAAATCATCCAAAACTGACAATCAAAATTTTTAAATGTAGATGTGGGTCCACGATGACCAGCCGCTCTCCAACCTTATGAGAGGAGACACCCAGTTGTAGCAGTACCGGCCCCATAGGACCAATCAGCAGAGATCCTGATCGACTTGGAGCATCATTTAGAGCGTTTGACAGTAGATATTCTAGAGATGGGCATAGATGATATTCCACTTAGGTTACAAAGATATGTGACTAGGGTCCCAGGACCTTTTAGGAGGTTCCTATGTAGGGTGGCCCGAGCAGTGGTTTCTTATTGTGATCATCACCAGGGATAGGATGATTGATTTTGTAGACTCACATGACATTTTTGACATTTTTGTATTATCATTTTTGTCGATCATAAGGTGTTTTTCGACCTATGATCGAAGACGATGTATATTTCTTTTCAAAACACTACTTCTATGCTATGATATATCATTATTACTAGCTATCTCGTGTAACATGTTATTGAATGTTTTTAAATTTATTGTTTTGATTATTGCAGATGTTTATTTATCATACAAGAAGCAACTGCATCTACTAATGTATTTAAATGTCTTGGAATATGTTGATATTCAATGTAATCAAAATCACGTTCCAAGAGACGAACTCTCAAAAATAATCTTAATAACACTAGATTTCTAATGGCATAAACCCTATTAAGATGTAATACAACGAGTTCAAAATCCAACCTAACAATCAAACTCTGAATCCCAAATGAGATGGATTCAGATAATAACTCAATCACTACACTATACTCTACAATGTTATTCGTTGTTTGACCGAGGCTTACCCCATGCATAGATACTAACTCATTAGAGGGTGAATAGATAACCCAAGCTGCGGAAGAAATGTTTTGTGTATTATGACAAGCACCATCAGCAAAACCAATGTATGTTTGAAGAGACGTCGACATCTGCAATATCAAGAGTAAAATCAAGATAAGCAGGAATAATGATAGGAGCATTCTCTAAACTAGGCACACTTTTCTAATCTAAAACACACCAGCTGTAAAGAAACTAATCGAACAAAAAATCTCCACATTGAAATTTAAGCATAATATCTCTTCCGATAAAGTCCATTTCTGAGTTTACCCAAAGAGACACCATCAAAATCTATCAATTCATAAGCCCCTTTTTCCAGCTTTCGCTTAACAATGTAAGGACCATGCCACATAGGTACAAATTTTCCAACCCCTAGCTTATTGTTCGCTTGATCATATAGTAAAACTAGGTCTCCTTCTGAAAAATTACGAGGTGTAACTTTTTTATCGTACTGAGCTTTCACTCTTTTCACATGAGTCTCGTTTGCTAATGCAGTAGTGCATCAATTCTCATCTAGCTGAGCTAAGTACAAAAAAAATTTCTCCTCTTCAGAAGTAGCTGGGAGTAATTCTATGGCTAATTGTAATGACAAAATTTTGCATTCAATAGGTAGCACTGCTTCCAAACCGTAGACCAGTTGAAAAGGAGTGAAACACGTAGATCTTTTTATTGAGGTCTGATATGCCAAAAGTGCTGAAAATAGCATGGTATGCCAATTCGACTTATGAATACCAATGATTCGTTGGATCATAGTGACTAAAAATTTATTGATAACTTCAACCAGACCATTAGCCTGCGGGTAATATGGAGTAGAACTATCGTGGCGCAGGCCAAGTTGATCTGTCAGTTCAGTCATCATGATATTTCAAAAGTGACTTCAATGATCAGTAATAATAGCTTGAGGAACACCGAATCTAGCAATTATATAATTGAATACGAAAGTTGCAGTAGTCTTGCCATCTGTCAAAAATGTAGGCATCACCTCAACCCACTTAGTAAAATAATCTACCGCTAGGATAATATACACATGCCCCCCGGCCAAGTGAGGGTTACATGTAATAAAGTCAATACCCCACTTTGCGAAAGGACCAACAACAATTATAAGGTGGAGAGGAGCGGGTGGAGCACGCATCTTACGATAAAAAATTTGACAATTGTGGCATTTCTGGACTGCATAGATACAATCTTTGAATAAGGATGGCCAGAAATAACCAGTGCGCAATATCTTTTGGGCTATGGCATACCTAGACATATGACCGCCACATGCTCCAGAGTGACAGTCATTCTGAAACTTTTTAGCTTCTTCATGAGTAAGACAACGTCGGAAAATAGAATCCTCCCCTCGACGGTAAAGTGTATCACCAATAATATTGTATTGTTGGGATTGGAAATGTATTTTCCGTCACTGAGATTGTGAGATTTCAGGCCGAAAGGATTGGGTTTGGAGATAAACAATAATATCTCCATACCAAGGGTCAAGAGTACTGATAAGAAATAAGGATTCATCCGCAATGGGATGCTCCGCCATAGTTTCAATATCAATATGCGAGAAATCACACATCAGTTCAGCAAAAACCAAAGATTTCTTTGCCTTGGAATTTTCAAATTCCAAGTTAAATTCCTGCAGGATAACCATCCATTTGGATATTCATGCAAATATTTAAGCTCGGTCGGATACAGAGTGCAACTAAGATAGTAAATCACATGTGTATTGTTGAATTCATCTTCCTGAACTAAAACCATCCCAATGGTGGAATGAGAAGTGACGAGGTACAAAAAGTAATCCTGGTTGTAGTTGGGAGGATGCAGTAACGGTGCATGGGTTAACGCGTGTTTAAGTGCATCAAAAGATTTATTAGCAATCTCATCTCAAAAGAATGGAGTATTCTATTTCAACAACCTAGTAAAACCTTTTGTTATCTCGGCATAGTTAGGAATGAAACGACGTAAAAAGTTTGCTTTCCCTTGCAAAAATTGGAGTTGACGTAGAGTTGAAGGAGGAGATAATTTTACGATAGCTTCAACCTTCGAGGGATCAACACAAATGCCGACTTTTGAAACGATAAATCCCAGTAAGCGACCCGTTTCTACGCAGAATACACATTTTTGTGGATTCAGCCTAATTCGATAATGCCTACATCTTATAAAGATAGCTCGTAAATGAGTGAGATGATCAGATCTATGTAATGAATGGGCAGGTAAATCATCAAGATAAGGCTACACAATGTGCTTGATGTCATGAAATGCGTAAGACATAGCCCTTTGAAAAGTTTCTCCAGCATTCTTCAATCCAAAGGGTAATTTTCAATAAGCAAATGTCCCCCATGGACAAATGAAAGTTGTTTTAGGTTGATCAGCAGGGAGTATGTTGATTTGATTGTAACCAGAAAAACCATCCATAAAGGAGAACATTTCACGGCTGGCACAATCATCAATAATTTGATTGATATAGGGGGTTGGATAATTGTCTTTAGGACAAGCTCGATTAATATCCCTATAGTCGATACATATTCTTATCGTTCCTTTTTTTTATTAACAGGAACAATATTCAATACCCAATCTGTTAAAGGAATTGGATAAATGAAACCTGCATGAGGTAATTTCTCAACTTCAGCTTTGATAGCAGCAGCTCTTCTTGGATGTATCTGACGTAAACGTTGTCAGATAGGTTTAGCATCCGGGTATGTTTTAATTTCATGGACAACAATTGATGGATTGATTCCTAGCATTTCCTCATATGACCAGGCAAACACGTCACAAAATTCTTGAAATAGGGCTTTATAAATTTGGATTTCATTGTTCGTACAAGAAGCACCTATATGAATGTTTTCAATAATTCTGGGCTTAACTAAAATGTCAATAGGAACCGTTTGAGAGATATTTCCCAAATTTAACTCAGAATCATAATGTTGCAGTGGATTCTGTGGTTCTTTGACATAGTCGGTAGTAAAAATAGATGAAAAATCATTTTCAAAATGATCAATCTCAGGTAAAAATGAAGATTGATGATGAAGATCTTCCCATGGTAAATCATCAACAGACAAAAGTTCACGAATCTGCTCATTAGTATGAATAGGATCAGAAAGTGTTGTTGTAGCTGAGGTTGACATCGAAAGTGATTCCCCATGGACCACATTCATTGGATCAGTTTCAGTTGAACAAGAATAAAAAAACGACTTTATAGCCTGATATGCAATTTCAAAGGGACTCAAAGGCATCGTGCGACCAAATAAATCCACCTCAGAATCGGAAGGTATGATCCAAGGATCATCAAAAGCAATAGTGCTCAATGAAATCATATGAATAGTTGCAATAGAAGGTGATACGTTAGGAGGAGGGAAGGAAAAAGTTCCTAGTAAACCAAAATCTTTAATCAAACCTACTCCAACATCCTTGTAAGGAGTAGTTGTTTTACTGGCGTGCTGAATACTATCTGAAGAGGCTGGGTCAGATGATAAATAAGTCAACTGGCGTATCATGACAATTTTTCCATTATAAGGAAACTCGATAAGCCGAAAGACTGATGAAACAATAACAGTCATAGCATAAGACTAGCTGCGACCCAGGAGAAGGTTGTAATCTAGAGGGGCATCAACCACTTCCACATCTAGATTTATGGTTTTTCCTTCGACCCCTATAGGTAAATCCTACAAAATACCAAAAGGATGGAACCCTCAGCCATAAAAAGCCTTTAGAATTATCAGAGACTGATTGAGTGTGGGAGAACCAAGCGATATCCAACACTGGATCGACATAATACACGTAGAAGCTCCTTCATCAATCACAGTCTGAAAGAAAAGTCTGTTTTTGACTGACACTAGAATCTGGAAATCCATTTGATGAGGTAGGTGGGGTGTACTATTCTCTAAATCGAAGATTATTAGGTTCGAATCTTGAATATCGATAGCTCCTATAGCAGACAATAGTAATTTACACTGTGCTAGGCACGATTGCAACACTTCCAAAGCTGACGTTGCTGAAGGGGAAATAGCTAAGTCTTCAACAATGTTATAATTCTGAGCAGATCTCGCATGTGGATTGAAAGCTAACTTACGAATTATACCTTTAACAAGGGGTTTTATTACTAAGTCAGGGTTGGATCTCTCAATCTATAGTGGGTCAGAACCAGGAGGAGTTGTAGTTGATGTGTTTGAATTAGAAGATTCTACTTCTTTACCACCAACTGGATTTTTACTACAATAATCTTGCGATCGCGTCGCAATCCTGACAGGAGACATCATCATAATGGGTTCTTCTGAGGCATTCGAGGAAGAACCAATCATCTTACTATCTTGAGTAGGAAAAGGATCCTTCAAGATAGTAGGCGTTTGAGAACCTTTAATGATTTTCGAAACCTCTGCTCGATGTGGGTAGTCTTTGGTAAAATTATCCTCGTCACGGATGAAACAAGGATAGTGAGGTTTACGTTTTTCGTCAGTAGATTCATTTTTATCCGTTTTCTCTTTTGAGTTTTGTTTGTTTTTCTTCTTTCCCTTCCTTTTACCACCGGATTTTGATTTGGTCGTAGATGATTCTACGACATGGATATCGGCAGAAATTTCAATGGAAGAATCTCCTGTCAGGGAATCAGGTAAAGTTATAATGGGAGAAGAATTCTTTGAAGATTTCTTCTTACTTTTAGTACTAATTGAACCAATCATACCATCAGTGGCATGAGACCCTGAAGGAGCTACAGTTATTTGACCGTGTTTTGGAAGATCAGGGATTTTTTCATGTAAAGTACCTGACTGTGTATAAATGAGGTCAAGGTACTGAGCCTAAGCAATGACTTGCTCTTCAGTGACAACTCCTGCCTTAGCTACATCTTCAGTGATTTTATGTAGCAATGGTTTAACGAACCATTCCTCTAAAATTTGATCTGGAATGAAAACTTTCACTAAACGCCTTCTACGTCACCATTCATGAATATGATCAGAAATATATGTGGACGTGGATTGTTTTAGTGAAGTCAACAGTTTCGTTCCATTTTCGTATCTGAGAGGCAACTGAAAATGAGTTAAGAAAGAAGTGGCTAACTAACTGAAATTATAAAAAGATCCTCATGGTAACTCAATGTACCATTTGGCGGCAAGACCAATAAGAGTTCATTGAAAAAGACATAATCGAATTGAATCATCAATGATGGAATTAGATGCACACTAGAGGTGACAAGTCATAACATGATTTGATGAATCCTGTCTTAACTTATCCTCAAATTTTGGGATATCACTGGGCAACTTATTAGGCATTGGTGGCCAATACGAAAGATAGTAAATCGGATCGTTCGTAAGGCATGACAAATTAGGTAAATCCAAAGTTGCAATAAATGGTAACTGATGGTTAGGGTCGCGAAAACCTTGAGTAACAAGACCAACCCCAGGAGGAGGATATCCAGGATAACCTGGAATTGGATTTGCATTAGGAATGTTATAACCTCCTGGGAAACTAGGATTAACTAGACCAAACTAGGGTTGTTGAGGTTGTTGATAAGTATAGCCAGGATACGATTGATACTAATAAACTAGGTTTTGTACAGTAGGACCGAATTGATACTATCCCTAGTACAGTTGATAAGTGAATTGCGGTTGATTTGTGACAACCGTACTTGGACCAACTTGTCCTGCAAGCATCTGTACCGAAGTCTAAATTATATGTCTTGACTGTGGTACAAAGACTTAAGGAGTTTGCACTGATGTAGGGATAGTAGAAACCGAAGCTACAGATACTCCAGAAACAGGTGTGGTAGGTTGAACATAAGTTGCAGCAATTGCAGCAGAATTTCGATGCGGAGTCTGAGGTGAGCTAGGCCTAGGCTACTGAACTAAACCAGGTGAAAAGGTTTGAACAGTAGGTTGGATAGGTTGCTGGTTGGAACAGAAACCAAAGGTTGTCCAGGTTGACTTGATAACTACACATTAGGTTGCATAGTTTGTTGAGTTTGACATGGATCCCACACCATATTCATTCTGGGGAATGGACCCATAAAAGGTTGTGCATATGAAGTACCATAACTTGGTTGAACATAGGGATGATAATTAAGCAATATATTTCCAGCTCCTTGTAAAAATGATTGACCAGAAGGTGATTGGAAACCTTGAGTTGGGTACTGACCTTGAGGTTGATAACCCTGAGGCATGTACTGAAACTAGGGTTGACCTTGAGGTATGTATTGAAACTGGGGCTGACCTTGAGGTATGTACTGAGTCTGGGGTTGACCTTGAGGTATGTATTGTCCTGAAGGTATGTATTGTCCTTGATGTTGCCCCTCACACGGTAACTCGTTACCTTGAGGTTGCCCTCCAGGTGGTAACTGACAACCATGGGTTTGTCCCCCAGGTGGTAACTGACTACCTTGGGGTTGTCCCCCAGGCGGTAACTGACTACGTTGAGGTTGCCCCCCAGGCAGTAACTGACTACCTTGAGTTTGAGGATTTGGAATACTACCAGAAATCATAAGGATTTCTTTTGCATTCAATGCTTGAGTTCCATTATTACCAGTTGATAATTCATGTTCAATTGGTTGAGGAGATGCTCCTGAAAAAGTACCAGTGAGTAACTGATACCCCGAAGGAACAGAAGGACCGCCATATAAAAATGTTCCGGTGATTGGGAAAACATAGATGACTGTCTTGACATGATTGATGGAGGATAATAACCTCTTGGTGTAGGATGAAAAGGAATTCGAGGTGGTGAAAAACTAAGACCTGAGTTTTCTAAAAAAATTGTCAATGATACATACCAAGCGTCACTCCTAAAAGGACTGTAGAATATTGATTCACGCTCCCTAAGATTTAAATTTGGTTATTTTCGGGAAGAGTTACGTCTTCGTCTGTACTGACAAGTTATTCAATAGAAATGAGGCCATAAGGAAGATTTTGGGTAATGATGTTTCCTACCCTGGGTGAACCAAGACCACTAGAAGTTGGAGAAGCAAACCCTAAAGTTGGAGTAGCAACAGGTTCAGTTTCAGGCTCAGAAATTTCAGGTTCTTCAACTAATTCACTGGAAGGAGAAATACTATCAGTAACTTTAGAAAATGAAATTGGCTCTTGAATATACTCTGTTGTTTGTATTTGATAATCAGGATGAACAATTAAATATGACTCTCCGGCTTCTGGTGATCCAACTCTATTGTCACTAGGTGATACAAGAGCTCGTAGCCCTTCAAGCTGACTTGGTGTGTACTTAGGAGGTTTCCCCTGAAGTCTACGAGATTGTCTCAGTAATTCAGCCACGATTAAATATTTAGTTAATCACACGCAAACAAAGAAAGTTTTAATAAAACCACCTAAAGTCTCTAAAGAAACAAACAACTGAATCACTCGCCTAAAAAATCTAAGAGTTCAAACCACACACAAACAATAACTTCCCGTACTAAAAACACTAGTTGGTGATGAAATCCAACATAGTAGAATTTTAATACAGAAAGGGCAGTTGGAACAGTTACCCCGACAACCTGCTTAATGAAACAGACTAGCACAAGTTTCTTCACAAAACCATCTCGAGTGAAGAGAATCCCCTAGAGAGTCCAAGTGAGTCTAGTCGATGTCTACTCTAGGTACAGTGAGACCTGTCTTTCATTGTCACCTTAGGAAATAATCTTAAGTTTATGGACACTAAGGTTACCAACAACAACAAATACAACTGGGGGAACAGTCTACGATCCGATCTATGCGCAAGAGCAGAGTAACAAAGCTCAATTCCCTTGAAGGCTCCTCAACATGATCAATCCAAGGTTTACCAACAAGTGACCCCAAGCTCCTCGACAATGGTTAATCCGAATTTTACCGTTTATAATACGCGCAAATTTTCTATCTTTCCCAATGAAACAGACTTGATTGTCTCAAAGGTTCGGACATGATCTCGTGATTGACTCCTTTAAGAGAAGCTTCCCAGAATGTATCAATTACAATTGGATTTATTTCCTACCGCAAGATATAGCTACTTGTTTGTTTTAACTATCTTGGAGAGTTAATTACTCCCTACTCCAAGATACTAGCCTAAGCTATATTGGTGATAAGAGCCCTAGAAATAGAAAAGATTACTAGATCAATTTTAATTAAGCATTGCTTTTATGGGTTGTTCTTTAAGTAAATAGGTATGGAAATGAAACTTTGATGGTGTGAAGACTTGACTCCAAAAACTCTAAAAAGATGCACCTAAAATGATAAGCAATTCATTTTTCTTTCAATGAAATTCTAGCTAAAAGAAAGAGTTTGAGAATGCAATTCATTAAGAAACAATTCTTTCTTTCAACATGGAAATAAAAAGAAAATCTTTGTATTTTTCAATAAGAACTCAAAACGAGACTACTAATTAATGCTCACAAAAAAATCCCTTTCTCTTTTCAAAACTCAAAACTACAAAAAACAATTTGCTTCAAAACAGATCTACAAGTTCTAGAAAACACTCAAAACTACAAAAACTAATCTTGAGATCTAAAAACTTTTAAGAACCTAAATTGAATAAAAAGCTTCAATTTTTTTTAGGACGTTTTACTTAATTGTTCAGTAAACTAAGGATTCATTTGTTCAGAATAACAAATCAACCAAAAACATCCAGATATGTTTTCTTTTTTAAAAATGAAATTCAAAACTTATAACAAAGCTTGTTCAAAGATTTGCAAGGAGAAAACTAAATCTATTTCTCGCAAAGGACAGATTTCACAACCAAGTCAGACTCATCAAGAAGACAAAAAGACACCAGGGTGATCTAAGGTTTCTCAAGCTTCTGATCTTTGAGTCACTACAGAGACCAAGTGAAAACCACTCCAGGCATGCAAAACTTCTAGAAAATCATCTAAAACAAAAATACCATTGGAACTCACTCACAAGAGATTTTTGACAGGAAAAATGCAGATCTAGGTAGACACTAAAAACCCTAAATGAAACCTAAACTTAACTGGAAGAAAACATTTTAAGTGTTTTCAAAAATTTTACAGGGTCCGCAGGCTTCCAGAAGAAACAGGTGTGGTACCGCTCTATTTACTAAAGGAAAAATGCGGAGATGACCGCACTGTCTGTAAAGAGAAAGTGTGGTCCCCTGAAAACTTCGAAAAAACAAAAAATAATCTAAATTCTAAAAACTACCCAAGCCAACATACATCAATCAAAAACCAAAAATGAAAACAAGTTTCTCAAATCAAAATAAAGGAAAACCAAAAACAAAATTTAGATCCCTAGTGGAGTCGCCAATTTGTTGGCTGGATAAATCGATCTTGCGGACAAGACCGATCTCCCTAGTATCAAAAGATAGTCTAGCAACA
Organism: Pinus taeda; assembly: GCA_000404065.3. Lineage (NCBI taxonomy): Eukaryota > Viridiplantae > Streptophyta > Pinopsida > Pinales > Pinaceae > Pinus > Pinus taeda. Next base: position 83,826 of record APFE030345344.1, read on the forward strand.
AACAGACAAACAAATTTATCTCTCTAGACATAAGCGATTTATAAATAAATACTATAGAGGTATTAAGACCCTACCTTAGATCCAACGCTTGTTCGTAGTAGCCATCCTTCAACCGTTTGAAAGAGTTACCTTTGAGGACTTGCAATGACAAGCAAGCAAACATTAAATAGCACCTGCATAACAAATATCATAAATCATGTCTATTCTGGTGATCAAGGAATCCATAAAATAAACCATGAACCAACAAATTATTGAGAAAAATAAACTTATTTGTATTAACTTTGAAGTAGAAGAACCTTACAACCTTTTCAGCCTTGATGTTGAACAAGCTCTTCCCAGGGTCTGAAATAGGAATTTCCTTTACTTTGACAAGCCTTGCACTCTTCCAAATGAGATCATAGAGGTATGTAATCTCTCCTCATAAAAACTCAACTAAGAAGACTAAGTTCCAATAGCATTTCACCTCAAAAATATTCAGCTTCTAACCTCCCAAGTAACCAACCCATTGCTTCATTTTATAGTACAAAGGAGGAGGTAACAAGTCCACCTATGAAGGGATAGAATCCTCCTTCAAAGGGATAAGCTCCTCACATCAAGCGGTTAGCTCCTTAAGCTATGGGATGCATGAACCTTAAGAGAGCGAACTTGCCACCTCAAGGTTCCTTCCAGAAGCTTCTAGAAATGACTGAAAGTGAGTTTTTAGAATATATTCATGCCTTTTTAACTTTTACAGGGGTCTGCACCCATAACACAAAGACAGAGCGATCAGGTGCGCATGAGACATGACCATTAGGTGTGGAACTGCAGGTAATGCAAAGTGAAAGTGCGGAACCAAAGTTTTAGAGACTTTTGAGGGATTTCTCTTATTTTCAAGGCTTGATATGAAGAACTAAGGCTCAAGACTTGCAAAGGAGGAAAGTATGAGTGGTAATGGACTCACACAGATTGCAGAATGTCAAGGTGACAATTTTGAGTGCAACAAGTCTGAGCTGAGACAAGACAATGTAAGCTCATGGGAGGCAATGCTATGCAATGTTGAGGCCTTATAAACTTGGAAGGGCCAACGATCAGACATGAAACTTGTGCATGTCATATATTATATTGCTTAAGAACTGTGTAGGACTGAAGCTAGTTTAGCTCAAGAAGGATAGCATAAAAGGGCCATCTGAAACCTTGCATGATTTTGGGAAAATTGAGTGGGTTTGTGTGACTTAAGATAAATAGCCGCATTATTGATCTCTATATGTGTTCTGGGCTTACAATTTAGTATGTTTGTTGGGTGCATGGGCTGGTTATACCTCTGCACCTATGTTAATCATGTGTGTTTAAACTATATAATACCAATAGTCCTATGTTGTGTGTGCTTATTGTGAGGAATATGCATTCTAAGTGTCTATGTTGGATTTATTAGCTAGATGCTTGTACTTATTTCTATGCATGGAGTTGGTTTGCTTGTTTGAATGCAACCTATGTGCTCTTTTTGTCTCCAAGAACCTAAAATTAATCTATTTATCTGAGTATAAATTCTAGTATATGTGAATCGTGTTGAAAAGTGTGCAACAATAAATGCTTGTTGAGAATGCAACAAGATGATGGAGCTTAGTGGAAAGGAGTCGTCTTCACTAAGTGGGCCCACAGGCTATTTTTGGCGCAAGTCTATTTTTAGACTATGTCTATTTTTAGACATATGGATCATGTTTATGGATTGCAGGTCGTTGTTTATGGATGATTGATCAAGTTGGAAAAAATAGATGGAATTCTATTTTTAGACCACAGCGGAGTGACACCACAGCGGAGTGACTGCTCAGTCTAAAGAACAGTCAAATATTATTAGCTCATAATAATATTTAGACTATAAACTTTGTCTTATTCTCTTGGAGCACTTCAGGATGAGCTACGGATGTGGTACATGCAGATCCCAGAAGGAAATACGTGGTTACCTATTGGATGACTAATATTTGCATGCAGGACTTCAGTTAGAACTCAAGTGAGTTGAGTTTAGTGGACTGGAGGTGCAGTTGATGGAGTTGTGTTCAGTTTAGCTTTGTTAAACTGGTTGTATTTAGTCTAACTGGCAAATAGACTAGAGATGAGTTGGGTGAATTAGTTATTAATTAATTCACAAGTTATTTACTCATAATACAACTAATGAATACATCAGTTAACTCAGTTGCATGTCAGTGCATGTTCAGTTCAGCAGGGACAGGTGTTAGAGAATCAGATTGCTATCAGTTGTGACTATAGCTGTGCATGATGATTTGCACAATGAGGGGATTGAGTATGCCAATGAATTTTCCCACATTGTAGCTTGTGCTCACGTGATTTAGCCAAGGAAATATGTGGTTGCCTTGGAATTATCATCAGTTCTCTTGCAGGTATTGAGCAGCGGAGGCAGGCAAGCAGCGAAGGAGATTTGAGCCAGTGATTGATTCAGATCTGAGCTGTATTGTGTGTAACAGGTGGAGCTGGTACTGGATTGCTTGTGATAAGCATTGTACTTTGTAATGTTACATGACTCAATCATTAATATACAGATAGTTGCGGTTTTTAGCGAGATGCTTTCCCCGGGATACATACTGTGTTAATGTGTGAATGCTCTTGATGTTTTATTGTTATTGATGCTGCTATATTGATGATCAACGTAGAGGAGCTTATGTATTGTGTATGTTTTCCACAATAGTACATGATCAAGATAATCTCTGTTGAATATGTGTTAAATTATTCAAAATTTCTACGATCATGGCTTGAGTTTGGAGCAATGTCTGAGTTTCTTGAGTGTCAAGATGCAGAGGGATCTCTTTAATAACTATTGTTTTGTTATAAGAATGGCCATTGGGCCTTGGTTTATGAATTGTAAAGTCCTGAAGGGATAGCTTGGTTTGTAAGACTATATATCTATGTATTGTTGGGTTAGGCCAAGTCCATTTTAAAATCCAAAGGGATAACGTTCCCATTTTCATATATATAGTGTATATGTATGTAAGTCTAAGTCGACCCGAGATAATGTAAGCTTAAGAGAGGCAATGATATGCAATGTTGAGTCCTTATAAACTTTAAAGGCCCGACGATCACACGTGAAACTTATGCATGTCATCTATTATATTCCTTAACAACTATGGAGGACTGAAGCTAGGCAAGCTTAGGAAGGATACCATAAAAGAGCCATGTGAAACCCAATATTTGTGTGTGTGTGTGTGTGAAGGTTAGAACCTTAGCGCCTTGAAGGAAAAATCTTGAGCTTTGTTTAGACCATCTAAACCTCATGAACAAGTGTTATGACCAAGTGCCAGAGGGAAGGTGATATGAGTTGTTAATCACAAACTACTACATCCATCATTGGATGACCCTGATACTTTCACCTCAAACATTTCTAGTGGAAGACCATTTGGGACTCCTGGGATTTAATTTCCAGGGTGGTGTGGCATTGTGGGGCCAATGTGTAGGGAAAATACCTGACTCGATATGGGTCATTGGTGCTATAAACAATTTCTCATCACGAGATGGCCCCCAAAGGTTTGGTACCCTATTGATCCAGGTGGATGTTGGTGGACACCCACCTATCCCACTCGAACCCCCACAACTGTCTCTTTCAATTTTTCAATTTCCTTAATTGTAGCACAATTTACTATTTTTGGCAGTTTTTTGGGTCCTGAACTTCCATAGCCGTTTTGAGGCCCTAAATAATGTTTTTTGGGGAAATCGGGAGCAACATTGGCCATGTAATTTTGATGCTCACTCAAAATTTGTAGTCCTTGGATAGATCTTTATAGCAAGGTATTGTGCGCATCAAATGGAGATCGTATGCCAAAATTCCGACCCCGGGAAGTTGATGTACCAATTTACCCAAACAAGGCCCATAGTTTGGCATTTTATCTTCTAGGGTTAGGTTTTTGGATGTTTAGGGATTTCCAATGTTCTCAACAATAAATAGGCCTTCGAGCCTCATTTGAACACACTTCAGAGGCTTGTAACCACCGCATCTCTTCTCAGAGATAAGCTACCATTGCCCGAGCTAGTTTATTTCCATTTCTGTTTGTAAGCATATTTCAGTATTTTACATTAATTAAATGAAGTATTATTTCTGCAGCATCTCCGTATTTATGGTTATATTTGTAATTTTTTGTATTCATGTTTAAATCCGGATTAGTGGTATTAGAGGGGTCTTCTCTTTCTCTGTTTTTCTTTGCATGTCCCCAACGAGGTCGGGATATAAGGAGTTAGGGCTTGAACTGGTCGAACCTTTGCAATATCAGCCTCCCAAATCTCGACGGCCTCCAATGGCAGATGAAAAGAAAGATGAGGGGGCGAGAGATCCTATCAAAATCTTGCTTGAAGAAGCCCTTGAGCGACAAAGGAACGAAATGATGGATAACTTTGCCCAGATCCTTCAGTGGCTACCCAGGGGTGATGCAGCTACTCTGGAAATGCCACACCCTTTAAGGTATAAGTTAACTTTGAAATCATCCTATTCAAGGGTCAGATAGATGCAATGTCATAGATAAACGCTTGAATCTGCTAGAAGGGTATTTTTCTGTTCATGATTTTTTCTAGCCGGGAAATGATTACTTTCGCTCTTCTCAAAGCAGCCCCCCACGTAAAGGACTAGTGGGAAACCTACTATGGGTAGAAGGATAAAAGTAAGAACTCATAGTTTTCAACCACTCCCACTTGGAATTCATTCCGGGACACCATCAAGGAGCAATACTACCCTGTCAGGAGCTATGAGGACAAATACACAAAGTGGACCACGTTGCAGCAGGGAAGGGAGCAAGATGTGTCGTAGTTTACCAATGTTTTTCATACCCTGCGCCCGAAGTTGGGCATCAAGGATTCTAAGAAATATTTGGTACTCAAGCACCACAACTACCTAAATAGATACTTCCAGGACGAGATGGAGCTCCTGTACATATCCTCGCTCGACATGGCATACCGATACGTTGTCAAGATCGAGCAGAAGTTTAAACAGAAGAAGTGAGGCTTTGGATCTGCAAATCTGAAGAACAAAGGACAAAGCCAAGGCAGGGTAACCCAAGACAACCCATCGAAGTCGCAAGAAAAGAACAACACCATGAAGTCAAAGAAGGACACAAGAAAGTGGTGTGAGTTCCACAAGAGCCCCACTCACAACACAAGTGAGTGTCGAACCAAGCAGTCATTGGTGGCCGAGTTGAAGGCTTCAGAATCATAATGCATGTTCCGACCCTGAGTTAGAACTCGACAAGAGGAATGACAAAGGGAAGCAGATCATGATGTAGAGCCCAGCACCATTGTTGCCACTACTATGATCCAGAAGAATGAGCCCGAAGATCTAGAGGATGGGAAGCGTCTTTTCCGATCACATATGTGGATGAAGGGTTTGTCGCTGCAATTCATTGTTGATAGTGGGAGCCAAAAGAACCTCATTTCAGCAGAGGTTGTGAAGTGGTTGGGACTACTGACATACCAAACCTGTAATCATACAACATTGTGTAGCTTCACCAAGGACGAGATCTTCGAGTCCGCCAGCAGTGTTGCCTTCCCTACAGCATCAAGCCCTTCACAATTGAGGTATTGTGTGATGTTGCACCTCTTGATGTATTATTAGGCCAACCATATTTTTGGAAGTGACATGATGTGTATGAGTCAAGACCTCGTGTTGTTATTATTTCTTTGTGTAATATATCATACAGGATACCAAAGGTAGCCCCACCTACTGCCACTTCTTTGATCTCTGCTAAGAAAGGCAGTAAGATCATCTTCAAGACTAGGAAATTCATTTTCTGGCTGGTTCGCTCTCAAAGTAAGGGGAAGATGATAGACACATCCATGGCCCCCGGGAAGGGTTCCTCCATTTAGCAGAAGTAGGTGGATACGGTCATGAAAGAATACAGGGACATCTTCTCCTCACCCATAGGAGTATTGTTGCACTGTCAGGTCAAGCATTCGTTTGATCTGACTCCCAGAGCACCTCTACCGAACAAGCCGATATATCACCGCTCCATTCTAGAAAATTCCAAGTACAATCAGTGACATGATCAACATCGGGTGCCACACAAGTTTGAAGTGGGTGACAAAGTATGGTTGCATCTGAAGCAATAATGCCTTACAAGAGCACATCAAAGCTCAGACCACTCCAATATGGTCCTTGAACCATTACCAAGGTTGTGGGAAAAAATGCTTTGGAGCACAACATTCCTCCATTCCTTGGATGAGTGTTCAATGTGGACCACCCTCGACCATGCTTCCCACCATTACTGGACACATCAAAGATTGCATAACAGCTCACCAAGGACCAAGTTTAGCAGAAGTTTCTTCATCTCATGGAGGCACTAAACGCAATGGGGACCATTGCTTCCTAAGGGGGGGGGGGGGGGGG